>WSUI01000045.1:47557-89034 GCA_019633595.1 Tulasnella sp. UAMH 9824
CCCCCCGCCACCGTTACCCCCCGGTCGCTCCCCCGGGCTCCCCCACCCCCCCCCCCTCCCCCCCCCCCCAACCCCCCCCCCCCCCCCCCCCCCCCCCCCCCGAGTATTTGCATATTCCCGTATTTTTAGGGGGTTTTTACCTTTACACTAAGTCTTGATGACAAACCCAACAAACTTTTTCGTGTTACAGCGACAACCCACCGAAACGAACGATTAGAAGACCACAGGAGGGCGCGGGGGGATCTATCTATCGCCCGCCCTGCGTTTGGGCGATGAGGAGTCATCGAAACGCAATTGCACTCCAAGCCAAAGGTGCGCGGGCAGCCCGGAGGACTTGCCGGGTGTGGCTTTTGGGCTGAATGGAAGGAAAATAGCCGAGGGAATACCGCATGCTACACTGCTTTTCACTGATCAGCGAAGCAGCGTCATCCCATAGGACGGCATAAGAATCGATGATCCCGTATATCTTTTAGACGTTTGTAGTTTGGGATACACGTGGAGAAATGCAAGGGATAATTTAATTTATTATTATTTTATTTGCTCGGTTATCCAGCAAAGAAAGAAGTGGAGGGGAAGGGGAGGGTATCCCGCTTGTTTGTTGCGCCCCCTCCTCCCTCGCTTGAATTCGCCGTGCCGTCCGTCCACACATACACTTCTACAACCTTTCCCTTCCTCCCTCGACCGTTTCCCTTCTCGCCACTTCGTCTCTCTTCCTCCCTCCCCTCCATCCACCAACTCCCCAAGTCCCCATCTTAACCAACAGATGCTGCTACGCCGATAATCAACAAACTCATCAAATGTCAACTTTTGCCACAGAGCAGCTCCACGTTCACAATGAAGAATATGGCATCCTCCCAATCGACTCCATCCCCCTCGACGGCTACCTCCCGCCGCACCATCATCACCCGCATCACCACCACCCCGCGAAGCACCATCACCATCATATCATACCGCCGTCAAAACAGCCAGCACAGGACATGCTGGCGAACGTCTTGCCTCCCATAGCAGCTCGCCATGGTCACCACCCCCACCATCGCTTGCCGGAACCGGCCATCGTACAGCCAAGAGGCTCTTCCCCCCCTCCCCCGCCAGTAGCTCAAGCCCGAGCAGCAGCAGGCCAACCGCCGCAACAGCCACCGAATCAGCCGCCTGTCTTGCCTCCTCAGACCAGACCAGCCCCGGTTCCGGACGTGAAGGAGCGCGTCACGGTCAATGGCATTCCATCCCAGACCGTCGTTGACGGCAAGTTGGTCATTGGCCACGATCGCTCAAGTGAGTCCGCTTTTCCCCCTCAGACGAACACGCTCTACACATTCCATTCAATTCAAATTCGCAAATCGAACATGTGCTCCTTTTTTTGCTAATCATATTTTATCGTTATAAAATAGCATCCGTCCGCTCGTACACGCCGCTGAAGAACGTCGGCGACGGATCGTTCGGAACCGTCGTCCTCGCGGACTGGCATTCCCCGCTCCCACCCGGTGTGAGCATCTCCCCGATGCAGCTCAACATCAAGTTCAACTCGGCCTCGTCATCGACGCCTCTTCGCATGGTCGCCATCAAGCGGATGAAGAAGAAGTGGCAAGGCGGATGGGCCGAGTGCTCCAAGCTCAAGGAGCTCGAGTCCCTGCGCAAGATCCCCCCTCACCCCAACATCATCCCCTTGTACGATTCGTTCTTGCTCCCGGAGACCAAGGAGCTCTACTTCATCTTCGAGTGCATGGAAGGAAACCTCTATCAGCTCATCAAGTCGCGAAAGGGCAGGCCGCTTGCTGGGGGTTTGGTCGCGAGCATCTACAGGCAGGTTGTGGAGGGTCTGCGGCACATTCACGATTCGGGATACTTCCACCGCGACATGAAGCCGGAGAACCTTTTGGTCACCACGACCGGTTTGGCGGATTACTCGCCAACGTCGCCGCGCGTCGCTCAACCTCACTCGGCACCTCCGGAGAAGGACGTGATGGTCATCGTCAAACTCGCCGATTTCGGTCTCGCCAGGGAAGTCAACTCCTTACCACCTTACACCGAATACGTCTCGACTCGGTGGTACCGCGCCCCGGAAGTCCTTCTGAGGTCGACCAACTACAACAAACCCGTGGACATGTGGGCGTTGGGAACCATCTTGGCGGAGCTCGTCAACTTGAAGCCCATCTTCCCAGGACAGACCGAAGTGGATCAGGTGCAGAAGATCGTGGATATTTTGGGCAACCCGACCACGCATGGCGAGTACGGCGTCGATGAGCGTGGGCGCGTGCGTGGTGGGGGTGATTGGGCGCGAGGCGTTTACATGGCGGGTACCGTTGGTTACACTTTCAAGAAAGTGGGTTCTTCCGATCTTTCCTCCCCTTCTTGCGCGCCCCCATCCCGGTCCCGCGCCACTATCGCCTTTTTGGGGGCGGTGTGCCAAGGGATTAGATTATGGGGCTTGCGGTGATTCTAATAGTGGATTCCGGGTGTACTGACTCTCTGATCTTTTTTTTCCTTTCCTTTCCTTTCCATTTTGTGTGTCTGGACAACTTTAGGTGCAACCGATCTCTTTTCACAAGCTTTTCGATCGAAACGTACCCCCATCCCTCATCGACTGCATCGCCGACCTCATCCGTTACGATCCGGATCGAAGACTCACCGCGCAGCAGTGCAAGGATCATCCGTATTGGAAGGAGACGGAGAACACCCAGCGCGGAACGATCGCTACTCAACCCCAAGCACCTCATGATCGCCAATCATCTTCTCGCAGTCATCAACAGCAACCGAGGCAGCCGGAACAGCAGCGGCAGACGGACCCTGGCGCTGGAGAGTCCTCGAGGAAGAAGCCGTCGCACATCAGCGTGCCAAGACCGCCGGACACGAACGCGTCGAGCACCAGCTCGAACAAGAGCTTGCGCAACGCCGTAGCGAAGATGGAACTGTACGGGAACCCGTCGCAACCGCAGCAGCAGCAGCAGTCGTCGCAACAGCCGCAGCAACAGCAGTCCCAGCAGCAGGCCGGGTTCGCGCCTGGCCACTCTCGATCGCATTCGACGAACCACGTGGGTCCTTCTGGATTGGGTCTCCCAGCCATGTCGCCGCGCGACATCCCGCCTTCGCATTCTCAGCACTCGTCTGGGAAGCTCAAGCCCGCGTTCAACGCGACTGGTCATGACGTCCCTCCTCTACCTCCTCTATCCGTCCCCTCTTCTCATCCCGATGGCACTTCGACTTCGAGTTCCGCCGCCACCTCCGTCCCCACTCATCATCCTCACCCGCACCACCTCATCCACTCGTTCTCGAACGCCAACCTGTCCGTCCATCGTCAACCTGGACAAGACCACATGTTCTCCCCGATCTCGCCATCAGCGTCTCCCGGTCTGTTCTCACCGATCTCGCAAGCCGGAGAGATCTCGCCCAATCCCGACATTCCGATGTCCCTCGGAGCGATGCAGTACCAGCAAGCTTCGGCAGCTCATTACGCGCAGGATCGCGCGTACACCGGAAGGAGTTATGGATCTCAACCTGGAACCGCCGCTACGTCCAAGAGCGCAGAGCTCGTCGCAAGAATGGGAGAGTTGGATCTGCCTCCGCCTGTTCCACCGCTACCTTGGAACGCTGGTGCTGCTCCCGGACAGAATGGAAGGGACAGTGCGATGGCGACTATCGCTTCGGAAGATGGACACCGAGCCGGTTCGTGGAACAGTTGTTTGAAGCGTAAGACAAGTCGTGTGCTAACTGGATTAATTTTTTTCTCTCGAACAGAAGACCAAATGGACATCTCAAGAGGCTCGTTGGAACTTCCGCCGATACAAGACCAGAACCAGCAACCCGTACCGATCAAGCAGGAACAGCAGCCGCAGTTCACGTCGTCCCCGGTGCAGATGACTTCCCCAAGTCAGCCGCCGCAGCCACAGCAAGTCTCGGTTCCACAAGCGCAACCTCAACAGGCTCCTCAGCCAGCACCCGTTAAGCAGAGCAGCGGAAGCAAGTTCGGTCTTGGAATCTTTGGAAAGAAGGCGCGGTTCGGCTTGTTCAAGCACAGCGACTCTCACAATTCCGTGGACAACAAGGCCGCTCCTACCGTGTCGTCGAGCAAGCCAGGGGATGCGCAGATGGCCGCATCGGGTTCCACTTCGATCGTTCCTGGAGCCGCTGCCCACCCTGCCAACTCGCTCAAGCGTGGTCCATCGGACAGCGCTGGATCTATCAACGAGCTTCAAGCCGCCGCTACCGCTGCTGCTGCCCCAGCACGTCCCTTGGATCCTAAAGCAGAGAAGAAGTTGCGCGCCAAGATTCGTGAGGAGGAGCAGAGGGCCAAGTATGAAGCGAGGGCAAGGAGGCAGAAGGAGAGTTCACGGGCTGTCATTCGGAAGCGTGAGGGGGTCATCGAGGAGAAGGGTGTCAAGGAGTTCGAGTGGGAGACCACCACTGCAACCTTGGTTGGAGGCCACGAGCCACCGCCGGTGGATAAGGGCAAAGGAGTCTTGCGAACGCAGCCGTCGAACCTCACGACGGCTTTGGGACTCACGAATGCCAACGAGCGGACTACGATGGAAGCGTCGAACTCGTCCAAGACCCTTGTCGAGTCGCACTCCCAGCATCAGCAGCATCCACAGCCGCAGCAGTATCCTCAACCGACCCAGCAGCAGTATCTCAGCACCCATCAGTACGAACTCCAGAATCACCTTCATCGCCATAAGGCTCGGCGGCGAGATGCTGACGACGACCACAGCATGTCATCCTCTGACGTGCACAGCGTCTCGCGGTTCTCTGCTATCTCGCGAAGCACGGTTGATTCCGACCCAGGTCCAGGAAGGCACCGCATGCCCATGCCAGGGAGCAGCAAGCGTGGGGGCACTATCGGACCTTATCCCTCCGCAGGCAACTCGAGTGGGATTAATCGGGCGACATCCGTCTCGAACTTACGTGCTGGACCTGCTCCTTCCTCTTTCAGTCGAGGTTTCAGCCCGAGTGCTAGGTCTTCGACGAGTTTGGAGCAACCTTTCATCGCGGAGTTTGACGAGCTCGGCTTCCACCAGGACGGCAGGGGACCCTTTAGGGGTGATCACAACG
Organism: Tulasnella sp. UAMH 9824; assembly: GCA_019633595.1. Lineage (NCBI taxonomy): Eukaryota > Fungi > Basidiomycota > Agaricomycetes > Cantharellales > Tulasnellaceae > Tulasnella > Tulasnella sp. UAMH 9824. The sequence goes on from WSUI01000045.1 coordinate 52,601, forward strand.
GGGCAGCAGCAGGTTCATTCACAGGCCCTAGCGAGATGCATGCAGGGATGGGTGTCACGATGGTTTCCCCACCCATGCAGAATCTGTCGCTTGCTGGCTCTAGCGATCCTCGAGGCTCTCAAGCGTCAGACGGCCAGTTGCCTCCCCACAAGTACCGGTCACAAGTTGGTTCTCGAGGACGACCATCCCTTTTGGTAACGCCGTCCTTGCCTCCAATTAGTGCCGTACATTCTCCGACAAATTCGACGTCACATGAACTTCCTGACCTCGACTCAAACGGTGCTGGTTCTAGCAACGGCGCGTCCTATCATCCGGGTCCATCGGAGTCTAATCCATCGTTCCATTTGGTGAGTAATGATGAGTTTCGGATGTTACCGTCGGCGGGGTGTTCTGATCAGAGTTGCTTTTCTCCCCCGCTCGCGTTGCAGGCTGAGTCGAGCTCCGGCAATCCAAATGGACAAACTCTACCTCCCTTCCGCGATATCGCGTCGTGGGCCGATCAGCATAATCAAGCGCCCCCGGGCTGATTGCAACCTGGGGGGCACCCTCGAAGCTTTCTTCGGAACTTTCCCTCTCGCTTCTCTCTCTCTTCGTCTTCACCTTTTCCTCTTCTGCTCGCCACCCGCGCCACATTCGTTTTTACTCGGTCCGTGTTTTCATTATTCACTTTGTTTGACAATACTCCTCTCCTCATCTATTCTCGTCATCGCATGATTTGGTTTCCCTGGACATTTTATTGCCGCATTTTATGATTCATTTCGTTTGGATCGGACTACTATGTCCCGCACGCACCCTTCCGCTCCTTTCAGCCCATTTCTTGATGTATGATGTGCGTTGCGGGCTTAGTTTACTTTTATTTTACCTCCTTAGCGGGTCGGCTTGCCACACCGTGGCCGCTCCGTAGTGCGTTACACATTGTTACACATTCGTTTCTGTCTCCGAGACTTCGTTCGCTCCTTTACCGCTCTCTCACTCATATGCATGTTCTTGGCTCTAATTGTTTCTCTCCCAGCCCAGCGGTCGTCGCTGGGTTATCACCTACACTTATCCAACTGGTATCTTGGAGCTTCTTTTTATTATATACGTAGTATAGTTGGACGCTTGGAGATTGTTCCTCGCCCGCACTCGTTTTAACTTCTTATTCTTTGTCAATGGGCTGTGGAATGCTCAAATCGAAATTCCGAATGCAATAAATTTTGAGTGAAAGGCGTGTTCCAGACGTGTGCATTAAGCGATATCTGTGGAAGACAACTGGATCGAGACCTCTAATGGTGATGATGCACTTGTTCGAACCGAAGGCCGCTAAAACCGAGCAGGGTTATCAGTGCAAAGTTTGGAGCGATGGACACGACAAGACTTACCAATAGCTAATTTCACGAGGGCAACGTGGGTTGCAACGCACGTCAGTACATGCGCAATCAAAGCGTGCGCAAATACCTTACCCGCAAGATCGAGGTCCTGGTTGATCCTAAAACGAAGACCTTGAGCATCTCGCACTGACGAAACGAAACGCTGTGATTGGCCTTACCAGGTTGATGAAAATCTTGGGATGTCCCAGGGGTCCCCCTCCTAGATTGTGGGACAAGAAGGCCACACGTTAAATCAACCGGAATAAAAATAGATTTGTCCTGTCAGCGAACAAAAGACTTCTCTCCGAAGATTTCAAATCTCGCACCTCCGTCACAGACAGCCTTGCGACCGTGCACAAGTCGGACAGGCTCCTTGGCAATCATCTCCATGGCACTCAACGGCTGAGGCTGCAAGCTCATATCCGTTTGTTCGAACCTAGGCAGCGACGAAGCCTGAGGGCGTGACTGCTGGTTCGTGCTCCATTTGACAGCTCGGTTGGGAGCTTGGCCGACGACTGGTGTTGTTGCCGGTGGGACGGCTTCTTTCACGGGGGTTGGCACATGCTTTGGCGTCGCTTCTGACGATGCGAGACGAGATAACGAACGTAATGCTGTTGAAGGTAGCCGTTTGCGGAGCAATATTGCGGACATTGTGTCGCGGACGAGTTTGGTGAGAGCTTGCTTTTCCGTCAGAGCCCGAATGGTAGAACCAACATTGGCCCGCTGACAAAACGAGCAAACAAACAGCACCGAAGAAAACACTTGCATCTGGCGAACTCTTGATCGCCGCCGACCTTCAACCACAACGTGATGAGCAATACCTTCAGCATCGATACTACCCAACTCCCAGTGGCCTCTGTATGCGTATACCAAGCTGATCGAGCCGAGGTTCAACGTGTGTTGCCCGTCGAACTCGAGGTGAGCGGCGATACCCCGCGCTCTTATGCGCTACCACTGACTTCATCATCTTGCCCCTCAGGCGGGCCAAAACGAGATCAAAATCGAGAGACTTCCTTCCAATGTTGATCCTGACTCTATTCGGGTTGAGGGCACCGGAAACGCTGTCATCTTCGACGTTATACACAGCCCCCCGCCACCGATCGTCCTTTCTTACGACAAGTCAGAAAACCCAGCTCTTCACGATCTCACCAAGAAAAAGAGCGACCTCGAAGCAGAAAAGGATATCCTGGAACAGCAGGCCAAAATTCTCGGAGATTATTCTTCCACACTGAAAGCCGGTGTTGCGGATGCAGCCAAGCTTGCCCAATTCCTCGGTCTGTACAAGGAAAGGAAGCAGCACATTTTTGATGGGCTTCAAAACGTCAAAGCTAAGATAAGCGAGGTCGACGCTGAGAAAGATAGAGTGGAGAAGGAGTTTTGGGCCGATGCGGCGGGTCAGAAACGCCAGACGAAAGTGACGGTGGTAGTTTTAGCGGAGCAAAAGGGCAAAGCGGAATTGTCTCTTCGCTATAGTAAGTGGCTATAGGTGGGCCCGAACAACCAGAAACCTTACCTCTGTTTTCCCTTTGCTTCTTGTCAGTGGTAGACGGCGCCTCTTGGACACCCGTGTATGACTTGCGGGCGAAGATATCTCATGCTCAAGGGGAATTCTCGAAGATCACGCTTCAATACAAGGCATCGATCTCTCAGAAGACTGGAGAGGATTGGACGGACGTCGCGCTCACGCTCAGCACAGCCGCTCCTCAATTAGGTGCAACAATCCCAACTTTAAGCCCATACAAAATAGGTCGACCGCGGCCTGCCCCGCCACCACCTATGGTGACAATTGCGCCAACGATGTTTTACTCGCTGATGGAGGAGACAGTGGTGTCTGAACAGGCGATGGCTTTCGACTCGTGTGACGACGGCGCTCCCCTTGTACTGGGAGGAGCACCACCTCCTCCTCCCATCGCCCATGCCACGGCAACTGCTATCGAAGGAGCAACCAGTAGTACATTTGTTATTGCTGGAAAGTCCACGATTCCTAGTCACGAACAGGATGATGAACAGACCCACAAGGTGTCGGTAGCAATCATCGAACTTGATGCCAAATTGGAGTGGGTTGCCGTCCCGAAGGCTCAGACTTCTGCGTTCTTAAAGGTAAACGAGCAGTTTTGGAGGACCTGTATAGTTCCTGACGTTTGGTCCTATATTGGCAGTGCAAGGTCAAGAACACGTCACAATATATCCTTCTCCCTGGTCAGAGCAACGTTTTCATGGACGATAACTTTGTTTGCAAGTCAACCCTTCCAGTGAGTCGTTTATACGATTATTATAACTCGCAGTCAACCTCATCTCGCCCAAATCGCAGAGCGTCAGCCCCAACGAAAGCTTTTCCACGTCCCTCGGGGTCGATCCCGCCATTCGGATTACCTATCACCCTCAGCAAAAGAAAAGCAGAAACGCCACAGGAGGTTTGCTATCTAACAAGATGGACGTCACATCATACGTCCAGCGCATAACCGTCAAGAACACGAGGTCAACCGCCGCAGCCCCCCTGTTTATCAAAGACCAAATTCCGGTCAGCGAAGACTCTGACTTCAAAGTCCTACTCACGGAGCCTCGCTTGTCGAAGGAGCGACCGGAAGTCCCCGTCGCTAGTGGTGTCAAGGCACACTGGGCGCCACGCGACTCTGACAGAGAGGACGATGACAAGGCAGCCAATGCGGGTACAGAGGAGGAAGGTATTATCGAGTGGATTTGCGATATTCCCGCGGGTAAGACTCAGGAGCTGTCATTGGCTTGGGAAGTATCAGGCCCAGCTGGAAAGAATTGGGTCCGCCATTAGTTTGTATAATTCCTCGCTGGCTTTTAAAGAGGTGTAGACGAAATCGCGTTCACGTTTGACTTCGGCTCCAGGTGGCTCTACATCAACATGCAGAGGGATAGACCATTAGCTCCTAATGTACTAATGGTATATATGTGCGATCTGAGCGTAGATGGAGGACCGATGTTGATTAAACGACTGCTACTGTCTTTGCTGGTGACTGGCAACACAAGAGCCGTTCTCGATGACGGCATATGTCAAGGCTCAAGTTGATAATTGCTCCGCTCGTCACGAAGCACAATAAATAGGGAGTCTGCATTATATCGTGAGATTCAGGTGCGAAGGTTTATGGTTGATGTTGTGCCTCTCGGTGCAGCGTCCAGTCGCGACGAAGCCAACGACCTTCTACAACTCAGCGCCCATTTCGTTTAGAGCAAGGTCATAATTGCAGAAATGTGGACTGGGGCTTGCGTCGTTACGACCTTCGAGGGAGTTGCATTCCCAGCAAAGCCCGAAAACAACATTTGTCCGCTGGCCTGAGTGCGCAAACAATCGGCACCGAAGCATTACGTCAGGCGGACTCTTGAACACCTCGGAGCCTCACCACGACGCGATGAGCAACACCTTTAGCATCGACACCACCCAACTCCCAGTCGCCTCTGTATGCGTATACCAGGCTGATCGGGCCGAGGTTCATCGTGTGTTGCCCGTCGAACTCGAGGTGAGCGGCGACACCCGCGGTTTTATGCGCTGCCACTGACTTCATCATCTTGTCCCTCAGACAGGCCAAAACGAGATCAAAATCGAAAGACTTCCTTCTAATGTTGATCCTGACTCTATCCGGGTTGAGGGTACCGGAAACGCTGTCATCTTCGACGTTATCCACAGCCCCCCGCCACCGGTCGTCCTTTCTTACGACAAGTCATCAAACCCAGTCCTTCATGATCTCGTCAAGAAAAGTCTCGATCTTTATAAAGAAAAGGAGATCTTAGAACAGCAGGCCAAGATCCTTGGAGATTATTCCTCCACTCTAAAAGCGGGTGTTGCAGACGCGGCCAAGCTGGCCCAATTCCTGGTGCTGTACAAGGAAAGGAAGCAGCAAATCTTCGACGAGCTTCAAAAAGTCGGAGCCCAGCTGACCGAGGTCCAAGCTGAGCAAGACAGAGTGAAGAAGGAGTTTTGGGCAGATGCTGCCGGTCAGAAACGCCAGACGAAAGTGACCGTGGTGGTTTTAGCGCAGCAAAAGGGCAAGGCAGAACTGTCTCTTCGGTACAGTAAGCACTTATCTGAATGCCCAGATATCCAGAACCTAACTTCTATTTCGCATTGCCTTCCGTCAGTGGTAAACGGCGCTTCTTGGACACCCATATATGACTTGCGGGCGAAGATATCTCATGCTCAGGGAGAATCTTCAAAGATCACACTTCAATACAAGGCATCGATTTCCCAAAAGACCGGAGAGGATTGGACAGACGTCGCTCTCACGCTCAGCACAGCTGCTCCTCAATTGGGGGCGACCATCCCAACTTTGACACCGTACAAAATAGGTCGACCACGGCCTCCCCCGCCGCCTCCAATGATGGCGCATGCTGCACCAATTATGATGGCGCGAATGGCAGCGGCACTGCCGGATGACGATGAGGAGCGTGAGGAGTCTGATGATGACATGGGTTTTGGCTTGTTCGACGGTGGCGGTACCCCTCCTCCTATCGCTCATGCAACGGCAGCTGCGATTGAAGGAGCAACCAGCAGCACATTTGTTATTGCTGGAAAGTCCACGATTCCTAGTCACCAACAGGACGATGAGCAGACCCACAAGGTGTCGGTAGCAGTCATTGAACTTGATGCCAAATTGGAGTGGGTTGCCGTCCCGAAGGCTCAGACGTCCGCGTTCTTAAAGGTAAGCCAGCGGTATTTTAGTATCATCATGGTTCCTGACGCTCTGTTCGATATTGGCAGTGTAAGGTCAAGAACACGTCACAGTATATCCTTCTCCCTGGTCAGAGCAACGTTTTCATGGACGATAACTTTGTTTGCAAGTCGACCCTTCCGGTAAGTCGGCGATACAACCATGTTAACTCATGATTAATCTCACCTGACGTAAAATCACAGAGCGTCAGTCCCAACGAAAGCTTCTCCACGTCTCTCGGAGTCGATCCCGCCATTCGGATTACCTATCACCCTCCGCAAAAGAAAAGCAGAAACGCCACTGGAGGTCTGCTCTCGACCAAGATCGATGTCACATCATATGTCCAACGCATAACCGTCAAGAACACCAGGGCAACCGCCGCAGCGCCCCTGTTTATCAAAGACCAAATCCCAGTTAGCGAGGACTCCGACTTCAAAGTCCTGCTCACGGAGCCCCGCTTGTCGAAGGAGCGACCCGAGGTCCCTGTCGCTAGTGGTGTCAAGGCACACTGGGCGCCACGCGACCCCGATAGAGAAGACGACGACAAGGCAGCCAATGGGGGTACCGAGGAGGAAGGTATCATCGAGTGGATCTGCGATATTCCTGCAGGGAAAACTCAGGAGCTGTCATTGGCTTGGGAGGTTTCGGGCCCAGCTGGAAAGAATTGGGTCCGCCATTAGTTTGTATTATTTCTCGCTAGCTTGCAAATGCGTATACAGGGATTATCATTTCCCGAACGCTGGCTTCTAAGACAGCATTGTACCAACACCATAATCACAGAAGGGGAGTCGAAGCCAGAGGTAACGCAGAACATTTGGGAACTCTTAAACCAAAAAGAAACCGCTCCACAAGACTAACCAGATCGCCCTCCATACCTACCGGCATTCTGCGGGTGAGTATTGTGGCAGATATGCTAGTGGCAGTGGGGTTGGTCAGTCAGGCTGCCGTGAGCCTGCTACGACGCAGCAACTTACGTTGTACCTGCTTGCGTGGCCCGGGTTGCGTTGAGTTCGGCATTCAAAGCCATACCTGTAATTGCCAGGGGGCATGTCGTGAGTTAGCGTATTCAACTTGTGATCTTAATATAAAACTGACCAGCAGTCGTCGGGGAAGCCCGGAACTTGGGGTTGGCCTCCATTACCCGCCATACCAAAGAAGCGCCCAACAGCTTGGCCAACCCCTGGGCGTTGAGCTTGAGCGTTCTTCAGAATATTGACTTGGTTCATCCACCAAACGAAGAACATTTCGCTGCGGAAAAATAGATGATCAATCAATAGCTCAAGTTCTCGGACGCCCGTCGTAAACCTACTGAATGATGGACGTGACCGAGTCATCACAGAAATGGGCTTGAGCTCCCCATCTAGCCTCGCACCGTCTATCTAACTCCTGTACTTCATCGTCATATGCGCCATCGTCTTCGTCTACCTGCCCGCCGTTGGGAAGGTTTCGTCGTCCAGCGGCTTTTTCCGTGTCTAGTTTCATTTGGAAAAGGTGCTCAAGGACGGTGTCTATGGAAAGGTGGCCCGACTGGATGTATTGAGAGAAGCGATATTCTTCATCGGTGTTGGCGCGAATGTGAGGGGGAGTATGCTGCCAAAGGTGATGGGCATCGATTGTTCCTCCCGAGAGAGCTATGAACGAAAATGGTTAGCTCCCGATGCCTCACCGAAGCGCATGAGCTCTATTCACCATTGCGAGGAAGGAGTCTAAAGCCGTTGGGGCAGCCCTGAGGATCGTATAGAGAGCAGAGAGGGATGTCGCAATCACCACCTGTAACGGGTTAGAGCGGCCCATAACAGCCAGGGGGGATAGGAGCTTACATTTCTGCCGTTCAGGGTGCCAGCCAGCAGGAATATAGGTGGAGCAGCCAGCACACTGGGTATGAGAGGTGGCTCCAGGACTAGAAAAATTCGCGTAAATGTCACGTTCAGATCATTAGTCGAAATAGTTAAACTTACAGCTGATTAATGACTGCTGCTTGCAGCCCAACTCTACTTTCGCCTCGCCCAGGAGGTCTAATAGGGGTTCCTCCAGGTCGGTAGGCTTGTTGTTCTGCCTGAATCTGGTCCATTGTAGGAGGGTGGATGGGGTCTGGGCAGCGGTATCCAGTGTTGTTTTCGGGATAGCATGACGGGCAAGGGAAAACCAAGTTTCCGCCCGGTAAGGTATCGGGAAGAGGCTGGGGAACGTTCGCCTGGCTTTGACTTTGCGTCCCCATTCCGGCGGAACCGAAGCTCGGGATCATGAGCACAGCGTCGAACAACAACGGTCCTTGACTTTGAGACTGAGATTGTGTTGATGGAAGGGACATGGGCGCTAACATGTGCGGGCGTCTTCCGCGAGGGTACAGGTCCTCTCGGGCAGAGTCATCAAGCTGACGACGGGAAACTCGGTTGGCATCCCGCCGGAACTGGTCGATGATGTTCGCCAGATGGAAGTTGTGCTTGGCGAGCTGTGACCTTTGTTTGCAGATTGGACAATTCGCTTGACTAGAAAGTGCGAAAATCAGTTATTCGGGGCCCGGAAAGCACGCGAAAAGTATCCCGAGCTTTGTGACCCTCCCACAGGCGCGAAAACGCCGCCCCTGGACAAGGGACCCACACGTCACCCGCAAGTCAAAGCCAGTGATGCCGAGAAACCAGCGAACGACGTCCGAGTTTCAAGTCAATAGGAACGGAGAGACTCACTTCTGCCACCAATGGTCAAGGCACTCGCGGCAGTACGAGTGCATGCAAGGCAAAACCAAGAACGGGTTGTCCATGACGGATAAGCAAATCCCACAGGATAGCTGATCCTCCATCGGATTTCTCTGCGAGCCACTCGCTGAGAACTGGGAAGTTTGACTCTGTTCTGGTTGCATTTCAGCATCCCCCTTTGCGCGTTTCATCAGCGCGACTTGGGACTCGGTGTACACCATCGATGAGTCGGGCTGCGAGCTTGGGATGACTTCGGAGTCCGTGTCCGACATGTGTTCGTCATTGTCAGAGTAGTGTTGAGACATAGCGCTGGCAAATAGACGAGACTGATGAGGTGGTTGGAGGGAAAAAAGAGACGTTTTGTACCCGTTCGAGGCTGTTCGGAAGACGGATTTAAGGGAGGTCGCGATCCGCTGTACACGTGCCTGACTTGTCCACACTAGCACCAAGTCCAGCCCCTAAACCAGTCATTTGGAACGGAGAGCGCCACAAAAGGGTCCGCGGTATAACCCACTTCTGGCATTCGATGAGTCCGCGTATCTCCAGGCATGAGGTGCTTTCACAATGCGAAAGTCGACTAAGGTATATGCGTACCAAAGTCTTGTGGTTTTAGACCGCCCCACTACAGCTCACTCGGAAAGGCGACTGAGAAACTCATCTCACAGAGTCATAGAGGCCCACTTATCCATCCTCCCTATCCCTATGCCCCGAAGGATCAGCCTTTTCCCGACAGTGGTATCAACTCCTTGGATCCCCGGCGGTGGTCCCACTGAACCAAAGCGCATTCGTCCTATTAGGTAAGGTGGAAGTTGAAGTTGAAGACTTGACTCTAAACGCTTCAGGTTGGGATCGTGCTCGCGAAAGCCACCCGGCCCAACCATTGCTAGTGGCCCTCCTCTGGCTTCATATCGAGTTTTTAAGATGAATGAACGGACCTCGCTGCCCTGGATAGGACTTGCACCCTTACGGGCTGTGCTCGTTTGGTGAACTCCATTGTGTTCCAGCCACAAACGCTCTGCCTCCAGGATCCTCTCGACAGATGAACCATGTTATTAGCGGCACATTGGGAAGTCTCGAAAGCCTCCAACGGGCTTATGTTCCTTGTTTGGGTTTCTCTTGTTTACCGCTGAGCATCTCCATCGATAGCAGTATCATCATCAATGGACGGGACGTAGTCAGTCAGACGTGGAACTAGTTATCATCGCCATCGCGCACCATATTGGTGACACTCAAAATTTACGTGGTGGTAAGCTCACGTTTGACTTGCCCCTAACTTGATAGCGTGGAATTGGACCACTCATGGGTCTTTTGACTGTACAAAGCGGTTATTTTGCTACCACCGCTGTTTGAAGTTCGTCATCTTCAATAACCCCCGTGGTATGTGGTCACATTGTATGGAACTCTGTAACTGACAAAGCAGGTTCATGTCTGACCTCAGGTTGGCACGGCTCGAACTCGAGACGCGATGCAAGATCGGCATTAGTAGAGTGACCCCATTTCTTATTGATCCGTCTGCCTGTCTCCAGCCACCGCCTTCAGCTCAGGGTCGTAAGTCTGTTGTCCAGTTGGACGGGGTGTGAACGTCCGTCCAGTCGAGCTACAACACACCTTGGCACCACCGTCTCTGAAGCCACAACTTGATAATCAGGGCTGGATTTTGCTCTCGAATTGGCGGTCCTTCTACTAATAAATTAGTACTGGCGTTCATACATTTCATGGGTCACGCCTTCACTCGATGCGAGCCTCTAAATCCGTCGAGAACTACCTTCTGCAGATGCTTAGATCTCGCTCCTAAAGGCTCTTTTAGGGGTATCAGTTTAAATTGTCTTACAACGCACTGGTTGACGCAACCAATCGGTGCAGACCAGGACCGCTCCGTCATAAATGGAGCATCGGGGGCCCAAATCACATAGCCCATCACCAAAAAGCGTTGGCAACATCTCCAAGCTCATAGAGAAAGTCTAATCTATGCCCCACGGAGACTATTTGACCCAAACTTTCTCGAAGGCTGTCCAATTTCCGTACACTCGTTCTAGGGACTCACCCGCGGGTGTCTGGTCCATATATCAATCCGCGAGCAATACTGATTCTACCGCATCCTGTTAGGCCGGAAGAGCGTCCGTCAGATAAAACGGCTTACGAGCATCCACAGAAATATTCGAGTAAGCGTGCTAGAACCCGGGGTTCAATTGCTAAATTTAGACCGTATAATATCATATTTATTGATTTTATGACACTCGGAAGTCGTTGTGATCTTCTCTATTGATCCGCTATAGAGCTAGAGCTTAAAAGAATTCTGTCGGCTGGGGAAGGAGCGAGTCGTGCGCGGATTGGAATTCTGACCAATGTAGTTCTACTACGGACCCTTTTCCTGGGTCTCAATCTTGACCGCTCACAACTGCTTCACTCACATTCCCCAGTCTGCTTGAAGCTTCGAGGCTCTTCGGGACAAGGAACTGCTTGTTTATAGAGAGGAAACTCATCGAAACCAGACCTCTGTCACCTGCATGGACCAGGGCTCATCGTCTTCCACACCTGCTCCCCAACCCTATTATGACACCCCCGTGAGTGTCTGGGAACCCGCCCAGCATGATAAGAAGGTCAATCCAACCGCCTATGTCGAATCCAATCTTGACGGCCTCGCTGATTTCTTTGGGTTTAGCCGCGGAAGGACGACTGGGTTGGCCACACCGGTGGTCTGAACGTCTCTGGGGATGATAACTCCCGAACGCCTAGAGGTATGTATATTGACGCGTGTATTTTACGCATTCACTCACCTAAGTCTTTTTTTGCGGTCACCCCGTTCTCCTAAACGTATCCTCATAATTTCTAGACCACGCTCCAGTCACGCCAGCTAGCTTCGATTACACTCACGGGAGATGGCGCCAAGCCAAAGTGCGGTTGTTTTGCGAGCCGTCCCGACAGACTCCCTATGACGCTCCTAACAAGCTCGTCATTTCATTCCCCGACTCACCTTATCCGTTAGACCCGATATACATATATCGGCTTTTTCAATCCGACATTCGTCGAACGCACTACTCTGTCTTCTGTCAAAGTCATGTTATTGGCATTCACCGTCGGGCGGGTCAAGCTTACGGTGTCCCTCCTATTCCGCCGACCCCCGACGCATCTCAAGATCCCAATAATGGTTCAAGTGCTCACACTGGATCCCAAACGCCCTCGCCTTGGACGATTCCTGTCCATTTCCTCCAACCCCAGGCCACTCGACTCGATTCTCTGAATCTCTTCAATTCCACCAGTTCATTGCAGTCAAACGATCTCTCCTCGTACCCTCCAATCTACATTAAGTTCCACTCCGCAGAAGTTCACGATACGTGGTTTGCTCTGTTTCATGCCTACTCCATGCCCGAAACCTTCGTGAACGGGGTCCCTTCGCTTCCGGTATGCGACGAAGAGACCGTCCAACATCGCAAGTGGCGAGGACTGAGCCTCAACATTGACTGGCTCGATGGGCTCGACGGATCAGAAGAAGGGGGCGTGAGAGAGGGCCCATCGTCCAACAAGGATTCGTTGTCGGGGTCGCATTGGGTGGATTTCGACTTTTATTGCGACATCCTGCTTGATGACCTTTTGGTTGGCAGAACTACAATAAAACGCTGGTCTCGACCTCTCAATTCACCAATGCGAGTCGATTGGCATGAACGCTTTGAATTATCCGATCTTCCCTCCTTGGGCAACCTCCAGCTCCTCATCTGGAGGATGAAGGCAGAGAAAGTGGAAAAGGAGCGACCTTCGACGAGTAGCTCCGGTCCGGACGGCCAGAGACAGCGTTTGACTTCACTCGCGTCTTCGTCGATTTCCGCGGGCGTGGCATTCATCAGCCAAGCAGTCGGATTCGCTCACAAGGAGAGGCAACAAACTTGCATAGGCCAAGTGCAAATCACCCTATCCGATTTCACCAGAGGCGAACTTGTGGACGGGAAATGGGAAATTACTTCGTTTGGCTCCCGAATACCTTGGAGGATGGGCCCTCCGTTGACGACGTGGCTCAAAATTAAGGTGGACGAGTGAGTTAACAGCGACAATGGGCGTTCTAGCAGATAAACGGATGACCTGACCTACCATCTTCTGACATATTCGCAGGTGTAACATACTACCATTGAAGGCATATTCGGAGCTTTCATCTTTTCTAAAACCTTCTGAAACCTTTCTTTTGCTCGATCAATCCTGCTTCACGAAGGGAAGGGGGACCCCAATCTTCCAGAAGGCATGTCTACCAACTCTCCAGCGATGTCTTTACGACCTTTCAGTCGAGGATTCTACCATTATCCAAGACGCTTCGCATATTCTTACTCTGGAAATAGCTAAACTTTGGGAGAAGACCGCCGCTCATCCAGGTTCATCCGTCAACAACACGCTATTCCGCTCCGGGGCCGTTCATAGCAAAGTCGTGGAACTCATTATGTCAAATCTCGGGCGCGAATGGCTAGTCAGTAGCTTAGGTCATTTCATCCAAGAAGTAATTTCGGAAAAGAGCGCATCCAAATCCGGTAATGTAAAGGGCGAGAGGAAGTCGGGAAAGGAAGGAGGCGGTACTGCTACGCCTGACTACGGTTCCGCAGACGATGTTCTTATGTCTTGGTGCGACAAGGCCTGGTGGTATATCTGGAATGCTAGGGAACAGTGTCCTAAGTGAGTCCGAGGATCTAGACAGTCTATGCGATAAAGTCGTTGAACGTTCGACCGCTATAGCGATCTTCGTCAAATCTTCTTCACTATTCGAACGGAAATTGAGAGCCGATTCAACCTTAAGCCCGCCAGGCGGCTCCAAGGCTTACACAGCAAACCACGCAAGGATTATAGCACGTCGGCCACTGCAGAAGATAGTCCCGATTACCCGGAGTCGGGCGATGTTCAGGTCTCAAGTGAATCGAAGTACGAGAACTTCAAATTCCAGATCATTTCTGGCTTCGCGTTCTTGCGATTCTTTTCGCCTGCGCTCCTTAGCCCTCATCTATATAATCTTTCCAACGGGCGCCTAGACGATAGCGTGGGGGATATTTTAAAGGTGGTAGCCAGAGCTTTACAGCAGCTCGCGAATCTAACTCCAGTGGGTCAAATTCGATCTTGGGTGAGAATACACCCTGATTGATGTACCTTTGCCAACCGTTCGCAGGGTCACTCCACAGAAGTGTTACTTCAAAGATTCTCGAGAAAATATTCTGGCGATATGGTCGATTATCTGCAAAGCATATCCACCGTTCTCTCTCCAGCACCCACGGCCTCAGCTACCCTTCCTGCCAACCAAACCTTCATCCGAGAAAGTCCGTGGGTGTCGCCCGCAGTGACGAACGCCTTGCAGTCACGTCTCAAGGGCTTGCCTCCACTTCATCAAGAATCGATCCCCGCTCTCCCGCACCTGGTCGACCCTGCACGATGTCTTTCTATCATCGCTTCAACAGTTGCTCGGCACGTACGGGACGATGACATTGATGAGTCCACCGGGCCCACTTCTCTGGCGACGCAATGGCGAAACTTCCATAGCATCTGTTTAAGAGTCGAGGAGCGACGCCTTCGTTCTTGCAGAGTAGATCCGAGCAAATCACCAGACGAGGATGGGCAATCCTTCACCTGGGAGGTCGATGAGGACGTCCCCGCTTCTCCTGTGTCCGATGCAGCGGAACTGGCTTTGACAAAGCCAGAAACCATACAGCAGACGGACAACGCAGGGCGACCAATTTCGCGGGCGAATCCACAGGCCATCAAGCCTTCCCCCGCTATCAGCCAAGTGTCGACCTTTACAAATCATACGTTATCCACGTATTTGGATTATTACCTGCAAAGCGATGAGAACAGTAATGCCGAAAGAAGCGACGCTCCCGAAGTCCAATATCGTCCGAGATCACGCCGTCGACCTTCCACAGCCCCTGCAACACAGGGGATCAGCCAGTTTTCAAGCTTGCCTAATACGTCTGGATTTAGGCCCCTTGCTTCGCCATCTCAAGGGCCTCCTCACAAACCATTTCAAGAGGAGCCGAGTTCCACTGAGGGGAAAGAGTCTGGGAGACGGAACCCCCAACCACGGGTTTCACGTTCGGTTTTGGAGAACGATTTTGCCTCCCCGACTCCTTCAGTACAGTCTGGCACGGTAGACAGGAAGGAAAGGCGTGGCGCTCGAGGTTTGCTGGACGAAAGCCAATAGGTTGGCAGTATATGCTCTGCGAGGAACCACATCTGATCTGCTGTCTTAGGCTGTGCCCCATGGTACTTTAGACGTATAGATATCGATGCAATATTATATCATTATGTGCTCTGTATCGTACACCTGGCCCGTGGAACTCATCGCGGAACGGACGAGGCATCGCTGCCCAAGGGTTTCTTCAGAAGCTTCACAACCTCTGAAGCCACGACTTCAGACGTGCTCCGAACCGTTATACGACAAAGCTAGGGAATAGAGATGAATATTAGAGAAACGAATCATATTAGGATAAGTATGCCGAACCTTAGCCGCGGCGCTGGGCTCTACTCTCAACAGACACCCAACCTTGCCTCCAGTCGACATGTGAAGAACTCCTGCACCAACGCAGTTGACCTGATTCGGATCTACTTCAGGCAGAAGTAGGAACCTGCTGCCTTCAATCACTTTCTTCTGCCTCTCCGTATCAACCACCCCGCTGAGCAAGTTTATGGTAAAGACCTCCTGTACTTCGCGCGGTGGGCCACCAATCAACTTCCATCGCTCGAAGAACTCGGAAGGAGCCAATTTGACCGGTTCGAGGAACTTCGTAATCACGATTGGCAGGCGGATATTAATTGTTTGAAGAGCTCCGGCGAGATAGGAGATTCGTAGGATCGGCGGGGAGGTAAACACATTCTTGCATTCGACGTTGAGTACTTGTTGGGTTTGCAATCGTGGCGTCACCGTACTCGGCGGTATCTTCGCAAAGACTACCGACAAAGCCTCTGGATCTGGGACGTCGATCGTTGCGGTGAATGATTCGAGGGGAGCGCTCAATTTGTTGCCAAAGTACAAAGCAACACGGCCGAGGTGTCCGTGAAACTCCGACTTGTATCCGATTTGAATCTGAACATCCTCGTACAACAATGCCTCCGAGGTGTACGTCAGACGTTCGTACCATCGCTCAATGTTCGGACTTGTAGTGATTTGGACGGATGGGGCGGGCGCCGGTGTTTCGCCGTTGGCTTGAGCTCCGTTCGGGGCTGATAGGTCGAGGCCTTGAAGATCACTGAGAATATCCCCTGCTTTGGATCCAGGCCCTTCGAGAGTAGCACGCTTTCCAGCCTTTTTCTTCGAATCGAGCTCTTCATTCGCTTCTTTCCCTCCAATAACCCAGGTACGCTTGTCCTCCGTATCGCCTTGTTTCTTGTTCAATCGAGCAAGGAGGGTTGATTCGCGAGCCGGGAAGGGTGGCATTTCCTCACAAATGTTTTGGAGAAGCTCGTCTTCTTCAGGCCTCGATGCTATGGCATAGTACTCGCATGCCCTCTGCTGGAGTTCAGAGTCCAGAACGTGCGAGTAACGTTCGAACACTTGGACTAGGTGAGGTTTGATTTCAGGGAATACATTGACCCATTTGAGGTATGTAGATAGTAGGAGAGCTCGGGTCGCCGCTGAGCAGAAATTGGCCTTTGCTTGCAGAAGCTGGAATTGCTCGAACGGACTATAGCCTGGTTCGTTTGCGATGATGTGGCCATACTCCCCAAGGATATACCCTAGAGTGGAGTTGGTAAGATCAGAATGGCGAATCAGTGAGAACAGATTTCGCTTACCGCCGATTTTGATGAGGCTTTCGTGACATGTTGGGTTCTTCAAATGTTCGAAGCAGACCTTGGCGGCATATTCCTGGAGGTCTTCAGTGTTGGTGACAATTTGGATAACTCGATACCAGACTTCGTCTCCAACGTGGTCGCCCGCCGTGCTTATCAACTGCAAGATGGTATCGACATACCATTTGTAGCTGGTCGCAAACTTCTCCGTTGAAATGGCGATTTTCAGAACCATCTCTTCGCGGAGGCCGTAATCTGCAACCTTGAGGTAGCGCAACAGCTCGCCGACTATCAACTCCGCGTTGTCGACATCGCACATGCTGTATAGCAGGTCGAGGGCGCGGCGTCGCACGCTGATATCCTTGTCGCGCAAGGACAAAAGGATAGTCTTCTGGTGCCGTTTGATTTGCTCTAAGGAGTCGGCACGAGCTGCGAGATGGGCCAGCGTATCCAGACCTAGGTACCGGACATTGGTTTCTTTCGACAGAATGAACTGGGCGAGGAGGACAGTCGCAGATCCCACAAGTGGAGACTTGGGATCCAGATGGATTGCGAGGCCGATAGCTTCGAAGAGAATTGCATTCTGAGCGTTGTTATGTTGAACGTTCCGTATGGGTTCCGAGGATGCTTGGAAGATTGCCTGCAACACACGTTGAAGTGCGGCGCTTAGTGTAGCATCCTCTAAAGTGGTTTTCAGCATTTTGGCAGGGAGATGGAGGAGGCGATGCATCCATACCAGATGGGGGATAGTACTGGAGTAGCCGAAGAAGTTTGACCTGTAACCATGGTGTCGGGACTTTGTAGTATAAATATTCTGCAGGGTATTCGTGATCTATGATCAGCTGTGGAGATGTAAGCTTCTGCCCAGCATGGACGTGTTGAAGCGACCCATACCCTGTGTAGCCGATCTACAGCTTTCTGGTAGCAAATTGAATAGGCATCCAAGTGATCTTGAGCCAGCGCCAGAACCAGGCTGGTGACGCAAATAACCACACCCTGTAAATAGGAGCTTTTTGAGGAGCTGATGGTTGTTGGTTAACACGGCCTACGAACCAGATCTGGATCATCCATAATTGACACGATGCGCAATGCCCATTCGGCTGCGGGGATGACGGTGGGGTGCTTCCTGTATAGGCGGAGGAGGGTTAACGCAGCCTTCTTCTTTACGAAGCTCTGCGACGTCCTGGCCACTGTTTGTCAGCTGTGTCTGCGCGCCCTCCGTCCAACCAGAACGTACGGAGAGATAAGCAGGCGGTGAACATCGGGTGCCAGAGACTCTGCCATTTCTTCACCACCGACGTTCGCAATGGCGTGGAGTGCAAGACAGTTATTGATTTCGCTGTGAGCTTCCAAGTCCTTTCGGATTGAGTTGACTACAAGACGCAGGAAGTCCGAGTTTTCGTGCATGAGCAGGGTCACTGCCAAGTATCCCTGGCCAAACGTAGTGGTCGATCAAAGGGTCTCATATCTCCTTCATGAATGCAACAACATACGATCTGCTTCTCGCTGTATTTACTGCTTGAAATGAGGTTGACAGCCTCCATATGACCAATGTCGACTTTATAGCCGAGGATATAAGTGAATATAATCTGAAAGAGGGAAGTTAGAGACTGAAGTCCGGGTCGTAAAACGCCAAGCTGCAGTGACCTTGGCGACGTATTTCTTGCGTTGGGTGGAAGTCAGGCCAGCATCTGGAGGTCAAGGGTCAATGAGTATGCAGAGGACATAAATCTGAGCAAGACTCTTTAGTATACCTTTAAACTTCTTGCGTATATTAGCCATTTCCTTGTTAATCCGTTTCTCTTCCAGCTCCCTAACTCTTGACGCTCGAATGTCCGCAATGAACTGGAAAACGAAGCGTCAATGCCATCTCCCGACGCCTCCGACGATTGCATTGCTACCTGCGTCAAGCCTCTCATATTACTGGCCATGGTTGCTGATTATCAAGGGGTGAAAGATGCCGGCAAAATAGGTCTGTTTCGTGAACTTCGATGTGGATGCCTAAGGGTGCGGAACCGCCGAAATTGGAGGGGATGATTGGATTCGGTTTCCTAGTTCAAGAAGGTTACAGAGCGTCGTGAATGTCGTCGTCGTGGCGTATGCTGGGTATTGAGGCTGGAGGCGGAGAAAGGCAAGTAGGGCGCGTCCTTCGCCGTTGGGCAGCATTCCAATCCCTAGTCGCACGGTTCGGGTTGACCCCTGTTGACAGAGCAGGGTGCACGTCCAGTCCGGGGCAAGACAAAGATATATAGAAAGAAAAGTACAACAAGATATCTAACAGTGGGGGGTGGTACATCCCAGACTCCAGAGCAGGTAATAAAGTGATGGTTGAAAGCGGCAAGCCTAAGCCTGAATCCCTACCGGTATGCGCGACGCATCGTATGCGTTCCCCATCCTCACCAAACTGTCCATCTCAGCGAAGAACTCGTCATCCACACCCTGACACTGCATCATGCGCATCACAACCTGCTCCCAGTTCCCGGCGAGGATTCCGACGCCTTCCTCCCGGGCCTTTGTACCCATCGCGTCTGGTTCGCCATACCCAATACCGAACGTTGGGAATCCAAATGGACCAGTCATCGACGCCGAGCCATCGTCTCCGAAGCAGTCGCCTTCTTGGTCCAGAAGTTTCAGAGTCTCGACTGCTCTCCTGGAGATGACCATGAACGGATGGCTGGCATTCGGAGCGGGAGCCACCGCGAACGACTTTCCATCAGGTGTCGTACATTTCATGTAGAAGTACGACAACCGCGTGATGATGGAGGTGACTCCGGGGTGCTTCATCTTCCTCTTGAGAGAAGGAGAGGCCAGGAAAACAAGCCCGTAAATGGAAAGCATGATACGCTCGGCATACCCAACCCATGCTTCCAGCGAATGCTGATTCAGCGTCATGACAGAGTAATCCTCCCTCCCAACAGGAAGCATCCGCACCAACGCAGAATACAGATTGAAGATTTCTGTTGGGTGCACACATTGCGAGAAGACTCGGCGGTGATCGTCGCGATGGGAGACCCGGGAGAACATGTCGAGGGCCAGGTCGGGTGCGGAAGGCGGTAGCGGCGGTTGCTGGGAGTTCGGGGACTGTACGGCGGCATGGTAGGGAGACACAGCGATGGATGGTGAGACGACGTATCGAGCTGTCAGTCGGAAAATCCGTTGTGGGGTTTGCGGCAGCAGGTCCTCGAAGTTGAGCCATTGCGACACGTTGGCGAGGTAATGTAATGCGTGGTCTTGAACCTTGACGAGATCGGTTAGGCTGAAGACCGGTACAAGGGGCTGGGGGTAGGAAGCGGATCCCGATTCGTCCTCGAGGCAGCACAATCGTACGATGATGTTTGTGATAGCCGGATACTTCATCAGAATCTCCGCATTTGCAGGAAAGGCTGACAGGTTGCGGAATAGCTGAATGACGATGAGTACGACATCGGCCGGTCGTTCCTTTGGCCCTCTTTCCGGATCAGCGCAACGGCGCCCGTCTCGACGCTTCTGTCCAGAAGGAGAGGTGAACCCGAAGCCCGGACCAAAGATCTCCGATCCATCCTCCAGAGCGAATTTCATCAGCTCTTGGTGAGTCCATTGTTTCCCTGACGGTGGCTGCGAAGGTGGGATTGCAGGCTGTGGCGGCTCGTCGGCATACTCTGATCCAAAGGCGGTTTCCTTCAGGAAACTGAGCAGAACGGGGATAAGCTCATCTTCGCAAGGTGTGAGGATGAACCCCTCTTCTTGCCTCCGGCCAGCCGTGGACAGTGCGAGAAGGGCGGTCAAGGCGTATGTCACCTCTACGGCCACACGAGACCGAATCGACATAATGAGACCCTCGATGTCGACCTCTCCCCACTCTTCGATCGGACGAACGGTGCGCCGAGATTGGGTCGACGCACGTTCTCGTTCGATAGCCGTGATATTTCGACCGCCGTATGTGTTTAGTTGACGGAAGAGAGGTCGATACAGGATTTTCATCCGAGGACCAGAAGGTTGCTGAGAGGTTTGGGGGTGCCCGTTTGCTTGGCCGAGGCGGGTTGGAGAATTTGAAGAGCTTGTCATAGCTGTAGGGTCGTTCGTTCCGTTCTAAATTGAAAAGAGGTTGTACAGCGATTAGGATACTAGGAGGCGAAGGGCGGGTCTTGAAGGGATTCACTTACTATGATTCCGTCAGCGACAGGTGGTTGTTCGTCGAGACGAGGTCTCTTACCATCCATGTCCCCCGTGTCAGTTCGTTTACGCTTCCGCGCCTCAGAATCAGAATCTCCCATCTGAGTGTCGGGCGTGGTCGCGGTGTCCAGGCCATTGGCGACGGCGCCGACCTGGCTTTGGTCTAAACCGGCAGAGCCCATGGATGCAACGTCTGGAACTGGAGGACGGGGCATCCCTATGGCAGGATTTTGTTGTGGAGGAATGGCCTGTGGTCCAGCCCCGTTGGGTGCTTGGAAACCCTGCTGTTGCGGACCTAGTATATTCGACGGTTGCTGTTGGGTCATGAGTTGTTGGGCCATTTGCTGTTGTTGCAGGTTCCGGACTTGCTGTTGAGCCAACAAATTCTGCTGTTGGGCGAAGGCTGGTGGCTGCTGCAGGGCGGCTTGATTGGGTTGCTGGAGTCCGAGTTGAGGATTTGCACCACTACCGAGGCCATGAAGGTTGGAGTTTACCATGGCGAGTTGAGTAGGATTGAGAGCCTGGCCACCATTCGCGGCCATAGCCTGTTGGAGGGCCATATGTTGCTGCTGTCGCATCGTCAGCATGACTTTCTGCTGAACGACCTTAGTCCATTGAGGCTCGAACGGGAACAACAGTATGAAATAGTGGCGTTGAAGGATTGTGACGAGATCGATTGGTGGCTGGCTGGGGTTCGCGGAGGGCTGCCGTCTCGGAAGCCCGATGTGGTTCAGGAAACCTTCCCAAGCTGCATCTTCATATTGGATCTGGGTTGCAATTCATTTTCAGGTCAGAAAAAGGGGTTGCCAAAGCACGACCAACTTGCTATCGCACGAACCTTTTGAAACCCTCCTTTCTGGATAACCCAAATCATGAGCATATGGAGGTCCAGCTCCTTTCCTGAGAACTGGATCGTTCCAGGGGAGGAACCTGGCTGGATACCACGCATGGGTGACGACACAGGGTCATACGCAGGGGATGGCACGCCGGTTATGGCTTGTGGTAACGGAGTTCCTTTTGAGGCCATCACCTCAGCCAGTTGAGGCAGGAAGTTTGGAGGACGGTTGTTCAGCATTGCGTTGATAATCATAGACTGCGCATGATGAACTTGTCTTTGCTGCATACTTTGCATCTGTGGGTCCATGGTTGGTGGCGGATTGATACCCGACGGTGCTGTGGTTGTCGTGTTGCCTCCTGGCTGCAGTCCGGCAACCGCTGGGTTTAAAGGTGATGGAAACTGCGAGGAGGTTGCTCCGGACGCTGAATGGCTGAGAGCGCGTGAACGTCCAGCCGCCTGCAACGCTGCCATCTGTTTTGCCGCACTCGCCGGATCGAGAGTATACGACAACCCTCCGGACGTGCCTCCGAAATTATCGAGGGGATTTGCAATCTGGCCATCTAAGAGCGGATTGGAGGCACCGCTAGGGTCCGATATATTAAGCTGCGATGCTGCCGTCATTTGTTGTTGATGGTGCTGCTGTTGCTGCTGGAGGAAACGCTGCTGCTGCCTGGGGAATTCCGGGCCACGGAGAAATGAGAAGTGTGAGTAGGAGGATCGCGTGGAAGATCATCCGGGGCAAAAATACTAACAGCGCGTGCATCTGCCCGGTGCTGGCATATCCTCCCTGCTGGAATACGTTCACCAGGTCGCGGTTCAAGTTGTTGACGCCGCCGACACCGTTGTTCATTGTGGTCGACGCCTTGACCAGTTCACAGCAGAATCCAACTTCACACGTAGAACAGCACCGCCACAAACAGGAAGCCCAAGAATTTGCATTCGACACTCGCAAGACATAACAAGACAAGTACTACAACATTTTCTAATCTACGTAAAGTGACCTCGGAGTGCAGTGACGCCGGTATTGTCTCTGGTAAAGGGGGATCCGGGGTTAGCACCTGTAATCGACCTGTAGCTCGAGAGACGCACTCGGTGCCGCTGAAGTAACGCAAGACATTGCCTTCCCAGGAGAACGGCTTGCCAACTGTCGTTGAGCCAAACAAGCTGCTCTTGCGACCTACAAGACCCTAGCTCAGCGACACGCCGAAAGGCCTCGATCAGACAAGCGTTCCCACCTGTAGACGTAAAAAGCTGCATGGCCGTCACTATCTGATCACTTTCCCGGCCTTCCACCCTAACAATATTCTCTCCGCGTTGCAAATAAAGGTTATCTTCTCGGTACGAGGTAGTGTCCGCAGCACCATGTTTGGGGGCCCATTTGCCCGAGAACGATGTCTACCATCCACAAATCAGTCGCAGAAGGAAGGAGAGAGAGGATGCCCTTACTTGAATCGCACGAAGTCCCCCCGCGTCGTGGAAAACCTTGACTACCGTGATCGTAGCCTCGCTGGGTTTTGGCGGAAAAGTGTAGTCATCCCAAGCTGTGCCTTTTCTTAGGTTGCCGACCGGAGTAGTATGCGTGAAACCAGACGGCTCGTGTTGGGGTGGGAGAGGGGTCTGGTCGACAGGCTTGTCAGGCTGAGTGGTCTTTTCTGGTTGAGATGGGAGAGTTGCGGTTTCGGTTTTGCTTGGGTCTTGAGTCTGGAACCACCGAAATTAGGATAGCATGGTAGACCAGAGTCAATGGTACGAACCTGGTCTCCCGCATCCTCTGAGGGCTTTTGATTACCACCGCTTGTAACGTTCCCGTTCTGCAGAGAAATCGATCCAGTAACATTTCCGACTGGGCCTTCCTCCGATGAAGGACGAACCGGAACCGCTGTAGGAACTCCCTGGTCTTTCTCAGTCTGAACTGCCTGTGCATCCTAAGGTAGATGGTAAGCAGAGCATGAGGAGAGCGCGGGACCCATACGTACGTTGTCCGAAGGCTTGGACGGAGATTGCGATGTAGCTCCATTGGCGGTCTCCTGATCTTTGGGCTTGTTCTAAACGACTCTGTAATCAGCAAACAGCCGGCCCAGGACAATAAGGTCGTAACGCACTTGGCCAGACTCCTGAGCACTCTGATCGCCTCGACTCGGCTCGCGAACGTTGGGTGTAACCGAAGTGTCTTCTGTGTTTGTCCTCTTAGATGGATCTTCCCGAGTGGGCAGGTCAGGTCTCCAAGGCTGGAAAACCACCTCGCTTTCTTCAGGCTTGGGCTGGGTCGTCGCTGGAGGTTCGTAAGGCGGTATGTCTGGTCTCCAGGGCTTGAAGACTTCCACGCCCTTAGTCGGGTCTTCACGAGAGGGCAGGTCGGGCCTCCATGGCTTGAAGACTTCCCCGGTTTCGTCAGGCTTCGGCTGGGTCGTTGCGGGAGGTTCGTAGGGGGGCACATCTGGTCTCCATGGCTTGAAAACCTCCTCACCCTTAGACGTGTCTTCACGAGAGGGTAGGTCGGGCCTCCATGGCTCGAAGACTTCCCCGGTTTCTTCAGGCTTCGGCTGGGTCGTTGCAGGAAATTCACGAGAGGGGAGGTCTGGTCTCCAGGGATTGAACACTTCCTCGCCGTCGTCTGGCGGCGGCTGACTCGTCGGGGGGGGCTGGTGAGGGGGTAGATCTGGCTTCCAGATATCCTAGGTTCGGTGAATAGTGAGCCAAAACGGGTTCAGGTAACTGGGAGTAGATATCCCTACTTCAGGTCCTTGCTCCGACGTATCAACGCCCTTGCTTGATTGTTCCTTTCCTGTCTGATACTCGTAGTCGGGATCGTTGGCTCCTCCGCCAACCCCTCCAACGAATTCAGGCTTGTAGTCCACCGGCGATGCTAGCTGAGGCTGTTTGCCAGTATTGCCGGTTCCGGAGGATGGCTTTAAGCCAGTTGCATCACCACCCGAAGCCTCAGAGCCACCTTTCGACGGTGTTTGTGCCGAGTCGGATCCATCTGAGGCATTGGTCGGCGTAGAGCTCCAATCAACAGGTAGAGGGGGACAGTTTGGACGCAGAGTGCTAGTCGACGTAGGTGAAGTAGAAATCGAGGCCCCGTTGGTATACTATGTGCGGCGAGGCGTGAGTTCGCTGACGGGTATAACGTGAAATAAACTCACACCAAGGAGGAGCTTCGAAGGCGTGGTAGTGATGTGTTGAGACTGAGCAAGGTACTCCCGGATCTTCGTCCCACCAGGTATTTCACTCTTGAGGCCGCTGGAAATAAGATGGCTTGAGTAGGGCCCAAGCGAACGAGACGGTTGAACGTACGAAAGATGACCCAAGCTACCTGGGAACCGACTCAGACCACCGAGCGAGAAAATATTTTTGATGACTGGCAATGCAGCCTCCGCAATCCAATCCGGACCGAGCAACCTAGCGGATAGGTAGTGAGAACCAAGACGGTGATATCCCCTGCGAATCCGAACCTCAACAAGCCATCATCAACCAGATCCTTTGCCCTGCTAGGCGTGACGATATTATCGGGATTCTCGAAGCAAGGCTAATGGTCATAAGAAAGGAGATTAGAGAGTGTGAAAGAAAGGGATAAAACTGGAGGGACTTACGTCGTACGCGGCATCAACTAGACTGACGAAGACACGACCCCCTTGCTTGATTGGCTTGCCATTGATTTTGATGTCGCACAGTGCTTCTCGTACAACTCCGGGAACAGGGGGAGCAAGTCGAATGGCTTCGAGAACGACTTCCTTGAGCGTCGCGAAGGTGGTGTTGGAACCCGATGAGACCAAAGCAACGACTTTCGGAAGGAAGGCGTCACTGAGCAGGACATCGACGACGTTTGTCAAAACTAATGGAAAGTTAACAACATGAGTTTGATTTGCACGTTAAAGCGGTCGGGCCATATTCTCGACATGCCTTGGGGGAACTCGACAACGAGGAGCGCGGCCAGTACGACAGCATCGAACGCGAGATCGTCGCGGTCCCTTTGCCTCTTCAACAGTCGACTGAGGAAATCGTGAGCCTCGTGAGGCGAGCCTGTGATAACGTGAACGGCCTTGTCGTAGAGGCTGGCGAACGGAATCTAGGGTGCAATAGGGTAAGGGCAGGGAACCGCAACAAAGGACGTGATGAACGATACGCACCAGACCACCTTCGATGGCTCTGAAGTGACGGCGAACATGCTGTACCAGCTCAGACGCAGCCTCTCGAGCTTGATCCAGAATCGAAATGGCAGATGAGGTAGGGTTTAGAGAAAAAACGTAGTCGTAGATGCTCTTGAGCTTCTGGTAAATTTTACCCTCGAAGTAGGCACCATGTGGGGAAGTTTTACTCTTGAGAGCGATTCCAAGCTGATGAGGCAAGCCATGAGCCACTCGCGCCCGACGATTGGATCCGGTTCACTTACTACGAAGGTAGACGCAAACTGCACACCAAGCGGCTGGATAACGTCCTTGACGATATCCACGAAATTCTTGCCAAGGCCCGTCACGGAGTACGACTTTGACCGGATGAGCTGAGCTGACAGCTTCGCGAGGTACTTGGTATGAGAACTCGCAGCGCTCCCGGCAAACGCTTGATAGAGATGATTCCGGTATTCTCGATGCAGTTCTGGACGGTTGAAGGACGTCAAATAACTGTCCGTGGAAGCTCCGGCTGATCAGTCTATCGATGAACCAAAGGATCGATGTTCAACCGGGTCTTACGTTACACCGGGGGAAATGTCCCGAGCGAGTAAAGGAATGAGCGAGTGCAGGTTCGGGTTCGTCAGCGCCGCGCGAACGTCGTAAGCCGATTTGAAGGGCTGCATGACCGGGAGGGGAACGGGCCTATCAAAACTGTACTTGTGCGCCAAGTTGATGTTGCCCAAGCACTTCTTCATCGACCTCGGACTAAGAACCGTTAAGGGAAAGTGAGGCCCAGAGCTCGACAGCCGAAAGGTCAAGAAAACGTACGTCATCAAGGGGAATTGAGTATAGACAGATTTCGCTGAAGGGGAAGAAAGTCTAGCATCAACACAAGCCCGTTAACAAGGGGTAGAGTCTGCTGAGACTGACGATCGTAATGGTTTGGTAGAGTCCTCATAAACAGACCAGGAAGCATGCCTCCGAACGCAGGGTTCTTAGGATTCCGCTTAGCATCATTGATGCCCCAAGAGGTCAAGTTGGCTACGGTGTAGTCGGTCGTCAAGTAGCGGTCCCCACGGACGAGGGCGACAGCATCAGCCAATATCGCTCTCGAAGTTGTATAGCCTAAAAATGCGACATGTCGTCAGAGTTCAGCGGTACACCCGCAGAATGAGAGCGACGTGTGCACACCTGGACAAAGACCAGCACCGGGTATAGGAGGCTTGGTATCTTCCGCTTGAAGTCCAACATAAAGTTCGAGGTTGTCTGGATGCCCGTAGAGTCGTCGTGCGGCGTCGGCGATATCCGGTCTTGGGTTCCATTCTTCGAAAGTCGAATATGGCTTGAGACCGAGGAACTAAAAGAGTAGCTTCAGAACGAGTTCAGCGAGATGAGTGGCAGGAGCTCACAGAGCGGAACGCGTTGAGCGTGCAAGTACCCCACTCCCTATTATGCTCGATGCTCATAATCTCCACAATCTTCAAAGCATGAGGGGTACGCCTTGCACCGAAAGCACCCGCAGGCTCTTCGGTAGCATTTTGAAGAATCCGAGCAAGGCCTTCGTCGGGGAAGGTGCCATCTTTCTTGCGAACGAGACCGCCAAAAGTCCAAGAATTCGGTGGAGTGCTTGGGTGGGAAGGAAGTTGGTTAATCTTTTCCTTGTAGTCTTCGACGGATATCTACACAAAGAGAGATCAAACCATTGTCAGCGATGTGCAAACCTTGCAAAACAGCGACCTGGAAACTCATACGTCGTCGAACGATTTCCCTGGAAACAGGCGACTGATGGAACCTTCCGCCCACTTTTCGTCGCCTGAAGATATGCTAGCGTGGAAATGGTAGAGCGCGGTAAACTTGATACAAAAACAAGACGTTAGTTGACGCGGAAAAAGATGGATGGAGGACTTGAACATACCTCGATGGAGACGATGTTGCCCTGACCCCTCTCCGAAATCTTGTGGTCCGAGTCGCGGAACGTCTGTAGCGGGTCCAGCGACCACGAGTTGCCTTCGCGGACAAGTCCCAGAATGGCACTCTAAATATGGGAGTGAGCTCGTTTGCCGGTTGCGTATGTTTCTGGCAACAACGCCAATGACATTCAACTCACCAAGTAGTCCGACAAAATCGTATTCATGAACCATCCACAGTTGATCAGGCGGGAAGTCTGGAAGATTTCTTCGTCCTGCTTCTTCTTCGCTACCTTGTTGAGACCCTCGAAGTTTCGGTTCCACCGGCCTTGCTCGTTGATCGCCAGCAGCTTCGTCGCGATGTAGTTGTGGTTGCGACTGAAGAGGACGCAAAGAGCCGGAGTGGAAGGAGGCATCTGGAGAAGGCGTCCGTCGGCGAAGGTATCTGGTTGGAGCCGGCCGGTACCGTCGAAGAGCCTGACGGAGTTTTGCTCGTCTTGGTTGTTGCCGTAGATGATACTGAGGTCGAGGTACGACGAAGTCTTGTTGATTGCTTCCTCCCCTTCGAAATGGTCAGTGTGGAAGAGCTGCGCCGCCAAGGAGCCAGTCAGTCAAATGCAAAAAATTGGCTCAGACACGGGAGATTTGAGGCGCACCGAATGGATGACTAGATTGGCGAAAGCGAAGAAGTGACTCGAGAGGCCGGATGGGTGCTCGGCCTGTGTCTCTCGTTTGAGGAGGGCGTCGAATATGAGACTTGCCGACGGAAGCTCGGTTTGCGGGAGAGGGTGTTGACCTTGGACACTTCGAGCGTAGTGGGAGCCGGCCTGAGAGGAATAAAAATGAGTACAGGGACGATGTAGGGGCATTTAAACGACTGCACCTTTCCCATGTCTGGCTTGTAGACGTTGTTGCCAGAGCCATCGGCTGAGCGGAAA
The DNA here is from genome assembly GCA_019633595.1 of Tulasnella sp. UAMH 9824. Lineage (NCBI taxonomy): Eukaryota > Fungi > Basidiomycota > Agaricomycetes > Cantharellales > Tulasnellaceae > Tulasnella > Tulasnella sp. UAMH 9824. Next base: position 81,018 of record WSUI01000045.1, read on the forward strand.
CGGTACTTGGATCCCACAAGAGCGGCTGGTGGATGAGGCAGGTCGTTGTAGAGCAGAGTAATGACTTTGTCACTGAGAGTCTTGGAGAAAGGAGAATTGGAAGGAAGGCGGGAGAGAAAGACTAGGACGTATTCGAGCTAACCGGTGTCACGATCCGGATATCAGTCTTCAGGGATTTGCGAAGATGGTTACGTGACTTACGAGCATCTTCCTATCGTCCAAGCCGCCAGCCAAGTTTGCTGAAAGAGCATTGACGATCGCGGCAGCATTTTGAAGTGAGAGCGTGACGGGGAGACCTTTATGGATCTGGGAGATGCCAAACGTTAGCCGCAGACCCGTGCTTGGCAACTTTGCCATACCTGTTCCCTAATGGTCTCAATCAGCCGAGAGCCTAAGGAGAGCCGAAGGTCGGGGTTGTCAATGAAGTCGATGAGCTCGGTCTGCTTGGGAACGGGTCGAAGTGCGTGATTGAGTTCTGCGAGGCGCCCGGGGGTTAGTTCGGGATCTTAACAGGAGTACAAAAGGACTCACGCTCGACGTATAGAGAAGCCTTTTCAAGTTGAGTATCGACAATCTCGAGCCCTCCGGAGACGATCCGAGAGCTCCAGGAGGGAGAGTGAGGTGTCGGGTAAAGGGACGTCATTCTGCTAGGGACGTCCGGAAGGAGGGGGTGAGGAAGAGGAAGAGATGTGGAAAGCGCGAAACAAGAAGCGAGCCCTTTTGAAGGACCTCTCGAGTAGATTGAAAAAAATTGATGGAGGACATGACGTCGGTCTGGCTTGTCCCCGGTCGGAAGTTGTTCGCGCCTTAGCTCGGGTGGACCCAGAGATACTGCAACCAATGAAAATTCAAGCCACACTTCTGCGCGGTGTTGGGCAATGATCGCTCGGCTTTCGGGCATCTTCCGTTGCTAATCGGCACTCGGGCGTATTTGCCTCAAAGCCCGGGGGAAGTAAACAGGGCAACGCTGTAAAATAGGAGAAAGAAGCCTGTCATCACTCACTGCTTAAACAGAACATGTCGTCATCAAAGCTATTGCTCTATTTGAATCTGTCCTTCTGTGGACCGACGTGTTGACAGTCGTGCTGCGCTGCTTCGAGGTGCCCCCCGAACGGCAGCCACTGGGTATACGGACAGGCTGCATATCACTCGCTGAGAAAAGGGCTTCACGCCAAAATTTGCCATAGTGCGTGTGCGCTCTTTGCGAAAAGGTGAAGGTGCCAGGCAGCAACAGAGTAGAAAGCGCTGAACCGTTGTTGTTTGTTTTGTTTGGATGTCTCTGGGAAGTCGCCGTCTCCGTCCTTTGGGAAATTTCCACTGCTTCTCCAACCACCTTCAGGCGGGACTTCGTTATGGCGTCTCGAGACTCTAACATTCTGTTCGATGACATCTTCACCATCAACGGGATTGATACAGAGGGGAAACGCTTCGACAGAGGTAATATCTCCTACCGTCACACCAGTCCGGCCGGCCGCTCATTTTATTACCCTCAAAGTGTCTCGGCTGACAGCCAAATCTTCCAACTTCGATATGACTCTCTCGCTCGACTATAACGTAGAACTCTACCCGCTGTACAAAGGAGAGGCAGTGACCGTCACGCTGGCGTCATCGTTGTCTTTAGGTGGGATCAACCAGGACAAGGAGGCGAATACATGGCGGCCAGGAGCGAAGACGACGAAAGGGTTGGACGACGACTATGACTACGTCATGTTTGGGAGGGTAAGAAGTTCATCCGCTGCATCCATTCTCCGCGGGACTTAGGCCTCTATCGCATTGAAGGTGTACAAATTCGATGAAGCAGCCGAGGGCAAAGTGTGCGTAACATCCCACCTCTTTTCGATTATTGTCGAGAATGTTAATTGTTGTGCGCAATCGATTTAGGACCGTCTATGCATCATTCGGTGGCCTTCTCATGGCTCTGGCCGGCTCGTTCCGTCACTTGCAAAACATCGTCATCGGCGAGAACATTTACCTACTTATGAGACGATAGGCAACCCAGCAAACGATCCCTGACGCATCGCACCACTGTATTACTCAAACCATCATCCACATTCTAGATTCGATCAATAAAAAGAAATCACTGCACTCGCACTGGCACTCTAAGCGTCCCCTGTCGGTGTTTGCGCTAACGCCTTCCGTACGGCGACTCGCGAAACTTCGTCGGCTCTCCTTGTCGGCTCCGGGACGCGAACCTTGCTCAAAACCAAGGCAAGTCGTACGGCTGTTCGCAGAGACACTCTGTGCCCGGGTGAGACGAAGATAGGGTTCTTTGCCCCTTTGGACGACAGTACCGCCTGTCAACGGTCCTCATGTCAACGTCTGCCCGTTGATCTAAACTATCTCATCGGACGTACCGCCCCAATGTAAGCGTTCCGGCTCGCAACCGGGCTATCCGCCGATTGTCGGTGCAAGCCGAACCAGTCCCCCTGTTGTTTCAGCACTTTTTGAGACATCTGACGCATTCCTTTTTGAGTCGATCTCCATCCTTCTCCGAGTGTTGCATGATTAGCCTTTTCATCTCCCTCTTTCTCAGGCGAACCGTGAGGTGGATGATAATTTTTTGCCACTCCGATCTAGAGGGAACGATGTGAGCTTAGAGGATTGACCCCAGTAAGACCGTCACTTACAGTAGGCAAACCTGACCTTAGCCCCACTGCGCAAGCGGAACCGGCCTCTCTAACATGAAGCCTTCCGTTGCCATCGACGACAAGCAGCTGGGGAAACTCGTTCTCTTTTCCGTCCTGCTGGAGCTTCGTCCTAAGTTTCTCGAGAAGGCTGAGATACGTTGGGGCTTCGCGATATGCAAGAAACGACGGTATGTACGGCGTATTGAGGTGTATCGGTTCGGTCAATTCGTAGCGAAGCTATATAGAGCGATTGGCGTTGAAAGGGGCAAAAACTCTCTAGAAACGGACCAGAGATGGTAGGTTGCTCACCTTCAAGGAAGGATATTCCAACACGGCTATAGTTGCGTAGGCATCTGGGAGCCCTTCAGCATCCTCTTTCTTACCGCTCGTAGCGTCTTCGCTCCCTACAAAACTAATATCCAGCCCACCAACGTAGCTCAAGCCTTCCACGTCGATCGCTTCCACACGCTCGGAACGAAGAACAGGGTCTTCAAAATCTTCTCCGCTGCAATCCTCTTCATTTACAGTCTTGCTCGTGACGCTGAAAGGTAGTTCGTCGTCGTAGAATTTGCACTCTCGAGCTAAATCCATCTGTTCGCTGCGTCACAGAATTCAAGATGTCGGCCACTTGCGCAATTGATTATTGGCTCTGGACCTACCTTGTCCATCGTTCTCTCAGAGTCTCGAGATCTTCTGTGGATTCATTGTGTTCCATTCTGAGATTCAGGCTGTCGATTGCCACGACTGGTTTGTAGTGTGATGGTTGCTTCGATTCTTTGTTGAGGTGGCTTGCAGTGCACTGCCCGTCACATGACTCCCAGTGAAAGTTCCAGCTATGAGGATGTGATCTCCAACGCGGTGGATGGAATTCACATTAAAACACATTTATCTGATTCACTGACTAGATAACGGGGCTCGGACAAGTTTGCCGTCACCAAACGCCAAGGACCTAGCCTACGAGCTAGTACTCCGCAAAACCGACCCAGTCGTGAATTCCAACAAATATGCTAGCGCCCGTCATGAAGGCGGTCCAACGAAGAAATATGGATGCTCGGAGGGATTGGGGAATGACCGATCCACCTCAGGCTCGGGAAAACGGTCAGCAGTCCATACGTTCATGCGGTTGCCAATCGCCGTGGCCAGCATGAACGGGCCCGAATCACTGGGGCTCCAGGCCATCACTTCCGCTTCTATCTTCTCGGCTTTTAGAAGCATCCCGGTTGAGCGATCCTATATGTGCAGCTGATCGGCATCTGACTGCAAATCTAAAATCAAGGGATTGGTGAACTTCAGTTATTCCATAGGTTGCATTCGGCGCCCAAACCTTGCGAGCTCATGCACAGAACGTATTGATTTTGTGCCCCGCTATGAGATAGAAAGTTTCAGCCTCGATGTACCCAACAAGTATCATTCACTGGCGCACCCTATTCGGAGAGGCCCTTGAGCGCTCGCTCCTGACCATTGTCCAACCGGAAACTGTGGTGTTCAGTGATCGTGATTTGGTCTTCTGAAATCTTGGCCTTCCAAAGCTCCAGCGAGGCGGAATCTTTGTACGTCATGAGCATGTCATGCGTGTCGAATGACGTCGACGTTAAGGAAATTCTTGAAGTTGTCCTTGGGACAGCAGTCTGCGCAACACACTTCCGGTCCAAAATGTTGCATACTGACGCGGCAAACTATGAGAGACATGTGCTACGTTGGACCTGAATACGTACAGACAAGAGAGTTTGGGGTGTTCATAGCGACTGGTGTGTCTTCGTCGGGAGTGAGAAGGATCCATAGGCTTTCAACGCGCACGGGTGGTCAGAGTTGGTGTTCAGCATATCGCAGAACTTGTCATGCTGACTGCTGCTCATCGTGTATTGGATTGGCCCATAACGTTTGCATTCCGAGATGAACCTCAATTGGAATGATACCGTTTGTTTTGAAGTCCTGTCTTCATGTCACTGATTGTCCTCAGATGGATTGTAAACGGATAAAGAACTCACCACGATATCCACAACTCGGCGGTTTACCGAAACGTAGTGTGTAGAGTCCCGAAGCCGAAAGGCCACTCTGACGTCATTGGAAGCTGCCAAAGTACTAAGGAGGTAGGCATTCTTGTATAGAGTCAGTGTAAGCCGGATCGAAAGCCAACCAAAGCCGACCTTCGGAGGAGGAGGACCCCTTTGCGCAGCCGACGGTCCTGAGGAGGGTGCCCGGGCATTTAAACGGGGAGCAGTGGGCAGCTTGACCATCGCTGCGCGGTTCTTGACACCCTTCATGATAGTCTCGTCCCTTGACAAGGTTGCCGGATTGAGAATCTGGATCGGTGGGTCGAAGCTCTGTATCTGCAACGATCTATCTCTTGCAGGCCGGGTCTCTTTTACCTTGATCGGCGCCGAGGACTGACCGATTCTGGTCGTTGAAATCTTCACGACGATTTTCGGGGAAGATATTAAGGCTGGCTCTGATGGGGGGATGGAGACTGCGAAGTCGTCTCGCCGATGCTCGCCTGCCATCGACCTCAATACGCCTTTCAGCCTTGACGCCCGCCGTCGACTCATGAGGTACTCGCGACGTGGTAGAGCATGTCCGGCTCCATTGTCGACCTGCCGCACAGCTTCCACAACCCTATCGATCGTGAGCTTCCATTTCTCACTCGGTGTCGTGTAACTGGTTTGCAGTGACTGATTGCTCAGCTGAACCGCCTTGCTTCCGACCTGTGGGACTTGGGATATCGGAACCGTGTCGTAGGTGACGAGTGTTCGCTGGCTTTCTTCCTGCATAATCGTGTCGTCCGTCAACGTCGACTCGTCCGACGCAGCTGAGATCCTTGACTGTGCGGCCCTGTTCGTCACGGTAGCACAGAGCGGCATAGTTGGTCTATCACGGGGTACCGGCTGCCAGCACACCTACAACAGTTGACGGATTGGTTCTGCGACGGTCAGTGATTTCGTATGGGAGGGCGTTTCCCCTTGAGCCATTGCCAAGGTAAGAGAAAGATCATTCCCGACGTTTGGATATGGTAGAATTCCGGTTAGAACCTCCAAGCGGTATCGGGTAAGCGGTCTCAAGTAAATCGAGAGAGAATCCGTCCTTACTTCCATCATGACGCTGCCAAACGCCCATACATCGCTTTGAAGAGTATGACGAGCGCCTTCCTCCAATAACTCCGGAGCCCAGTACCGGAGCGATCGTTTGATGGTTTTAATAGTAGTTAGTCCAGATTCGGTGTTGTCCGCAAGCCGGGAAAGGCCGAAATCCGCAATGACGGCGTTCCCCTCGTCAGTAACCAAAATATTAGCCTGCAAAACGCTAGATTAGTCATCCGATTGCGTAGAAGTTGCAAACTTCTGGACATTGGCTTACAGGCTTTATATCCCCGTGGCAAATGCCCTTTACATGGAGATAGGCAAGACCTTGCGCTGTGTCCGCCATCTGGTTGCCCGTGTCAGTACGCCTGAATTCCATGCCAGGAAGCACATTGCTCACTAGCTTTATACGAAGAGGAGAGTCCAGTGGGACGTTTCGGATGAATTGGAAAAGATTTCCGTTCGTGATATATGTGGAGATCAACCAGGCTGTCGACATACGTTGGTTCAAATGGTAGCCGACAAACTCCAAAACATTTGGGTGGGAAAGTTGAGACCATATTCTAATTTCTCGAGCCAGTCTCTGTGGCAGGGAGCCCAAGAATTAGAGCCCGTCACTACACCGGATCTGAATCATCTACTTGCAATGGCCACCCGGATTCGATCCAAGTCACCCCCGATCGTCCGAAGCTCCTTAACGGCGACAATCCGTGGTGTATGTCCAGGCCTTTAAAGAGTGGCTTGAAAACGTCGCCGTACGCGCCGGCTGCAAGAGCGCGCACAATTAGGCCGGCGGAGCGTCGAGAGCGAGCGCTCAATTACTTACATGTACACTTTGAGGACATTGCCAAGTCAAGACTCTCCTAAATTCTCAGATGTGAGAGAGACTCAAGGACCGACTTCTGTCAGTTTGATTCAGGGTCAGAGCCGGCGACGAGCACAGCCCTGCAGGGCAAAGGTGGTGGAGAGCATACTAAGGCCTTCTTGAGCGATCCATAGTGTATTCAGTCTGTTTCATGAGATAAATGTGTTTGAGTGCGGTATCGCAGCTGTTGGTTGGGATGTTATGATAGTAGCGAAGATTTGAGCGTGGTGAGTTGGGACGAAATACACTTGCACCGTCGAGCCTTATAGGCGCCGGAACACTAGCTTGTACGTGTTTATGTAATTGTCCACCTGAGTTTGTATCACTTGAGTTGATCAGCCGACAAGGAAGAGGTCCGTTGTCTGATGTGGAAGTTCCACGTGCGAGCCCTCGGCCTAATACACTTGGACTAAGAACTCATTGCTAGGGCAGAAAACGGTCCTAGAAGAACAATATTATACAAAAGCGACACAGTCAAAGGTCAACCCCAGTGAGTGTATAGTTCTACTTATGATCCTGTGTCTTCTGGAATAATGCACGCACCTTACAGGACGAGCTCATCATACCACCCAACGGAAAGCTGAAGTGAGTGTCCCAAAATGTCATATTTTCCATCATACCAACTGAGATGTACAAATTGAACACAATAGGACAGAAATTCTACTTCCTCCAAGCCATGAGCCTGTCGTGGCGAAGCTGCGTGGTCACTTTAGCGGGCGAGCTCCTGTGCGTGTATACCTTCAAGCCTAAGATAATTCTGTTATCTTTTCTTCGGATTAACTGTGTCGATCCAACCGTATTGTTATAGTTCACCCCTAATCAGCAAGGCTTTCTGTTTCTTCACTCACCTGATCAAACTCCGCTCTCTCATACGGCGTCTCGATCACCAAGAACTTGTGCTCCTTGTCGTGGACTTCCTCGAGTTTAGCGCAATTCTCACAAAGGTCGTAATCATCGCATGAGGCCCTGATAGAAAATGAAGGGGTGATGGAGGAGATTCTAACGCGAGAAGCAAGAAACGCCAGGAAAGAATAGCTTACTCGAGACATTTATAGCGTTTGCCAACTAAAGGCGACATGTCGCATCCGTCACAAACAATACCTTTATGAACGACCTTTTCGTCCTCGTCATCTGCGATGATGATGGGACCTGCACCTGGCGAGGGATTTGAGGAAGAAGACAGGTTGTCGGGTTGAGCTGGTTTACCCTTTTTCGTTTCGGAGGCCTTTTCCTTGTCCGACTCCTTCTTCTCCACCTTTTCATCCCCAGTAGTCTTCTCCAAATTGGGTTTTCCGGTCGGAGATGGGGCAGGAACGGCAGACTCGGCTAGAGGATCGGAAGGCTCGTTCAAAGCGGGAGTTAGGAGACCAGTGGCACCTGCGATTGCCTGAATACCCGGGGCATCGGGTTTCTGTGGTGAAGCTGGAGTCACGACAGGCTTAAATTCGTCT
>WSUI01000450.1:0-15833 GCA_019633595.1 Tulasnella sp. UAMH 9824
GCATCGGCGAATCCGACCCATTTATCAAAGGGACCAACGAATAGCTAATATCAACGGAGTTAGGACAATGGTCCACTATCCGCTAAAACGTAAAGTATAAGTAAATTCACCTGCCAAATGGCTGCGCCCGTCTTGAACGCTTCGTAATAAAAGCCACCATCGTCGAAAATGTTCCCATAAACCCGCATATTCTCTGTGACTCTTGGTATATCGCCTAAAACCGATGTTATAGGGTAATGCGGAATGCCAGGGATGGGCTTCGGTCGCGCCCATTTCGCAAGAGCGAGATAAAGAAGCGGGGCGGCGCAGGCGGCGCCGAGCAGATACGGATGGGAGGACATGGTAATTCGTGATAAAGGATTGGGTGCTCCCGGTGAGGCCACGAGCCATATTTCTACATATTCGGGCATACGTTCGGTATACCGTTGAACCGCGCAGAGAATACCCATTGTCGATACGGCCATGGGAATCGATGCCCGAGTTTGAACAGTCTGCTTCTTTCTTGAGGATCCTTAGCGTGGGACGACCAGTTGGTTGCTAAACCCGGGCCCCGAACTATTTAGCCGCATAATCTACGTCAGTTCTACGTCGAGATGACGGTTCATGTGATCACATAGAGTGGCCAATCATGAGCATGATCACTCTCAGTTCGTGTACACATGTACAAGGAGAGACGTCCCTCTTATAAATATATCCTGCGGCCGTCGCTGCGACGCTGTTGTTCATCCCTCATTGACGCTCCGCGCGCGAGGTGACGGCAACCGCCTGTCGCCTTCCACCTTGTTCGCCTGAAGCTTCGCCACAACGAACCGTCCTTCACATACCGGTCCTTAATACCCCCGTAGTTATTCTTCTATGCGCTCGCTGCGAATATAGTGATTTCCGTTCGTTCTTGCCGTACCTCCCTCCCTCCCGGCCTACCTACCCAATTAGGAAGTCTCGATGTCCCAACGGTTCGACACGACACAACAGGACACGAGAATTGTACGTACGGCATCATTGGAAAGAATCTGGTATTTCGTTCTTGGAACGGGGCTGGCGAGCAACCCTCTCTGACTTACGACCGTGCAAGTACGAAGCTCAGGCGAATTTATTCCCGCGCGACGCTGGGACAAACGTTCTGCGGCTGCATCCCCCCTAGAGTTGACGAAACCCGACAGACAGTCCGCGGTAAGTAACCGAGCGAGCTTCGTTGATCTTTCACATCTTATGGGGCAAAGGGAAAAGATTCAGGTGTCGGGGCTGGGACTGGAGCGACGTGGCTGGTTCAAAACGTTTGTGTAGACGGAGCTGGCAATTTCGGCCTCTGGAGCAATCCTGGGAGACGAACCTCCTGCGTCTATAAAAAGCCTAAGAGCAGCGTTTACTTTCCCTCTCACACTCTCAGGTCTTGAATGAAGCCATCAAAACACTCATCAGCGAGACGATACGAACAAATGGATGAACCGCAATTCCAGCGGCCCGGCCGCGGGGGCTTAGACAACGATCCAGTAGCACTCATAGGTCTTTCTCCGTTGGAGAAGATCAGCGAGTTCTGGAAACGCTATGATCGCCAAGCCGACATCTATGACAGGAAGATGACCTCCAATCTTAGCGAGAATCTCGATGTGTTATTAATATTCGTGAGCTCGTTATCTTCGTCGGCGGATACGATACGATTTAGAAGTTTCAAAGCTAACTTCACCACGAAACGCAGGCCGGTTTGTTCTCGGCGATTAACACATCCTTCATCTCTCTGACTATGTCAGGTCTTTCTTCTGATCCGCTGACCGAGACCAATGTACTGCTCCGCCTTCTAGTCACGAGGACGGACAACGATACCCTTCTTCCTGCCGACCTTTCTCCCCCATTTGCTCCCTCCTCCCACTCCATCATCGTCAACTGTTTACTCTATGCCAGTCTGAGCTGCAGCTTGCTCGCTGCGGTCGGTGCGATGATGGCGAAAGAATGGTTACAGAGCTTCGACCGAACAGGACAAACCGGTCCCTTGGAGGAACAGGGTCGACTCCGCCAACGCAAGTTCAATGGAGTTCAGCAATGGCATCTAAAATCAATCATCCAATCCCTCCCCAACCTCCTCCTTTCATCCGTCATTCTCTTCATTGCGGGTGTATACCTATTCCTTCTTCCTGTCAATTGGGCGGTCGCAGGTGTTGTAATGGCATTTTCCGGCAGCGGGGCCGTCTTCTGTGGCGCAACGATTGTCGCAGGCGCCATCTCTCCATTATGCCCATTTCAATCTGCCGCATCTCGTGCATTGAAGCGTACAGTCCTCTTATTCTCTCGATGGTGGAGGTATTTATTGCGGACCGTGGTGGATATCGCAGTTGTAAACGTGTCCAAATTTGTTTCAAAGCTTGTAGACGCCGTGCATCACGATCCAACCAATGCCTCGGAAATTACCGAATCGGTGGCTAATCACCCTGTTCTAGCGATGCCCGGTAGATCCAGCATCTCCGAGCGGTTAGAGGTTGCACAGGCGGCTGGCTGGCTCCTTAAAACGGCTGCCAATCGTGCAGACCAAATAGCGGCAGCTCAATTCATAAACACCCTGGATAACCCCGTGTGTGGTTCCGCATTAGTATATATGGAAACTTGGAGACAACTTGCATTCTTAACCCACGAGGCGTTTGACATCTGGCATTCTCAGCCGAATGAAAGAAACCAAGCAACAGCGGAGGTTTTCGGACGGGGCATTATGTCAAATTCTCCTCCAACCCTTCAAAAGTGCGATCAAAATGGGAGATTTAACCGACTTCCTCGGGTATCATTCCCGAAGTTTCGGCGGGGTCGTTTTGCAAGCAGTCGAATTTGTCACGATCAAATACTCGGGCCTCAAGCCTGAAGACAAGGAAATAATTCTCCACATTGCTTTCACTTTTTCAATTATCAACAAAGGCGTGGACATCCTAAAATGTCAATGGCCCAGATTGCCGCGGATTTCCTTGAACGCAGGCACGCGTCATGTGGCTGACGTTCTTTTGGGCCTGCTGGCAATCATCTTTAATAATATTGAACAAAGTAGTAGGAAACGCCCATTGTTCATATTTGAGGAGCTTGCTAATGGAAATAACAAGTAAGTGCGACGATCAATCAGCGTAGTATAACGATGTTTAACTAATTAATTTGATTACAAGGGTTGCTGTGGTACAAAATCTATCAAAGGCGGTAGTCTCAGGCAGCAGAGTTTTGTTCTCAGTTCGAGAGAATCCCCAATCCGAACCGCATGTCATACGGCTTTATACCGTGTGCTTGCAGAGGGCTGCAGAACTCTCCTCTCGGATCTCGGGTAATGACAAGGTTAAGGTGGTAAATGGTGTTGCCGATGTGATACTGTTACATGTTGACCCTTTGACATCATCGAATCCGGCGGAGTCCAGTTTAGAACGTATCAGGATCTCTATCGAGACGGTGCTTGCATTATACAGTTTTGCCATCAAGAAACCTCGTCCGGATAAGATACCCGTTTTCCAGGAAGCTCCAGTCGAACAACTTCTAACTGACCGCCTTTTCGACACTACCGTTCACATGTTATCGGATGATTCCGAAAGTCTTATCACCTCGAAACGGCTGCCCAGAATACAAATGCGGGAATTGGCACGAATACGACTCTTGGCATGGGTCCTGGCATTGGGGAGCGCCTGGAGGACCACTTGGAGGACCGCATGGAGGACCACGTTGGAGAAAATGTGGACGACCGACCGGGTAGAGGCGCGGCTGTGGGAGCTGTCGCGGGAGCTGGTGCCAGAACTGGACCGGGCGTGGATGGGGGACCAGGACCGGGACCGGGTGCGGATGCTGGCCCGGGGCCCGATGCGAATATTATTGAATCAGGTGTTGCTCAAGCTGCGTCTGGCGCAGCTGCTGGTGTGGAAGAGGGGCCTAGTGCGGGAGCTGGCGCAGGAGCTGGCGCAGGGAATGGCGCAGGGGATCACACAAGAGCTCGCGCCGGAGCTGGAGCGGAAGGTAGAATGGGGTTTGGTACAGGAGCTGCCGCAGGAGCTGGAGCGGGTGCTAACACCGCAGCTGGAGCTGGTCCTGGAAAGGTCCACTGCGAGGATGCTTGTGCAAAAGCTGGGGCCGGAGCTGGATCCGTGCGCAGGGTCGCTGCATTCTGGGCCAGAGGCGATACTGGGGCCCCTAATGAATCAGATACTAATGTACGCGGAGACCCGAGTACTGGTGTTAACACAGAATCTTGCCCAGCGCCTGCAGCTACAATCATGCATTATACGAATACTCCTATGGGTGTGGAAGGGGATATCTGCGAACCAGCTGGGTCATGCTGACGAGAAAATATTTGTTTCAAGCTGTAAATTGTGGGCCCCTTCGGAGACGAGAGTTGATCTAATGTTCAATGGGGTGGAGTGGGGCGTCAAGGGTGAACCGCTCACCTTCGATGGTTGCACACGGGACAAGTTCCTCACATCCACTGATCTGAGCAAGGTTGTTGAGTTGGTGGAATACCTCCAAAGAAATTGGAATAAGTCAGAATTTATTGCTCGGAACGCAGATGTGGGCATTAATCGATTGTATGTCCATCTCAAGCTTCGGGTAAACTGGGATTACGAGCTGTACGGTCTTCGAGAACGACGCATCCTATGTTCTCGGCCAAGGGTAATCGATAATGTGATGATCTAGGAGATTTTTGTACTCTTTCGTTATATATGCTCTTGAATCAGCAGTTGATCCCAAGTGTTGACGAGAGTGTTCAGTGCACAATTTAGATTTCTGATCCATTCTATACCCTTGCCCTCTTCCTGCTTCTCTCTTCTCTCACCGATGTCTTGAATTCTCTTCCGGAAAACTTGCGTTTGATTGCTGAGTTTCATCAGTCCAAGTTCAAGAATTTCCTTATTGTTTCTCGATGTATGCTTCGGTTAATCATTACGAAGGTAATCAACCCCAGGCGCCATATGATTTATTAACCTTTAATCTGGATGCGTCCTACTTCCTTACTTCGCACCTGTCCCGATATGTCCTTCATTCCCGCGTCGTGAAGAGCGTGACGTACTGCTCCGAAATATTATCCTCGGCTACATGATTCGAGTATCTTTTTCTCTGCCATAATTACATCATCGCTATGTAGAAGTGAGTCTCTATTCCTCTGGGTTCTTCTGGGATTTCCTTACTCTCCGCGTTTCCGACACCCTCCGAGACCGCTCTTCAGGATTGTTGAAACCTGTCCCGACATTCACAATCTGTGGCAACTCAGCTCTTCACAAGAAAGCACATGGCCTCTGCTGATTTGAACTCCAGCATCCTTCTCTCCAAGAGTCCGACCTGAAGCAGTGAGGATATATGGATGGGAGTTGGGCGAGAGTGGTGCTGTGAACACGCTTGAGTCCCCGTGGCGTGGGAAGGCGAGAAAATCTTTTTCTACTAAGCGCCCAAAGTCTTCCTGGTCTCGATACAGCCAGCAGAAAATGTCTTCCGTCGCCGGCCTATCATCGAACATCACATCCGGGGAACCGCCGTCGGGATCGGCCTCGGTCCAGGTTAAAACTCATCCCGTAGTCCTCGCTACCCGAACACAATATGCCATTCCGACGGAAAAGTACATGATTCCGGCCACATGGAGGCGGTTCCACTTGTCTCAACTTATCAACAAAGTTTTGGCTCTACCTCAACCGGTTCCATTTGACTTTATTGTCAATGGAGAGATGTTGAGAGTTTCGCTAGGAGATTGGTGTCTTGCCAGAGGGATCGAGGAGGTGAGGGCTTCGCTCTGTAGTCTACTCCATTCAGACGTCAACTGAATTCTTTCCTTTAGGAAGAGACACTAGAGATTGAGTATATTGAATCTGTTCTGCCGCCTGAGCGAGTGTCCTCGATGCCCCATCCCGACTGGGTTTCGTCTATCTCCTGCGAGCAAAAGGGGTAAGCAATCGTTTATTCTCACCACGGTGCAAGCTTACGATAGCAGCAATATCTCCCAGATATCTCCTCACTGGGTCATACGACTCAACAGTTCGTCTATACAACGACGGCCAGCAACTCCTCCATACCATTGGCGGTCATTCAGGGCCTGTTAGTTCCATCTGCTTCATCCCTCCGGCCGGCAATAAGATATCCGACGGCAGCGAGGCTCTCATCGCTTCCGCATCCTACGACACAACTGCACGGATCGTGTCCGTCCCGCTTTCCCTACCCAATCCCGACGACATGGACCCTCAATACCCCAAACCGCTTGCATCGCTTTGTTTACACACTTTGGCCGTATCATCAATCTCTTCTAACGCTTCAGGAAGAAATCTTCTTACCGGGGGCTGGGATACCTTTGTCGGAGTGTGGTCGACGGATATTCCCGAGGCCGACGAAGTGGACGAGGTCGCCTACCCGACGTTCGATGCGGATCGAAAGAAGAGGAGGAAGGTCAGCAAGAAGGACCCCAATGGTCCGGTGAGAAAAGGCCCTCAAACTGTGCTAAAAAGCCACACAAACCGCGTGTCGAGCGTAAGGTGGAGTTCACTCGGGGAAGCGGAACCAAATGTGGCATACAGCTGTGGATGGGATTTCACGGTCAGATGTTGGGATGTCGAGGCTGGCGTGTGCACATCAACTTTGGTGAGTCGAAACGTCTCGAGTTCTCGTTCTATGCGTCAATTAACGCCGCTTTTGTCTAGACTGCTGCCGAAAAGGCTATGTTGGACCTCGCTATCACAAGTAATGGCAAGATGATTGCAACAGCGAACGGTGACCGCACGATCAGCCTTTTCCAGGTTGGCAGTACGTAGTCCTAACTCTTCTGTCTCTCTTGCGACACAACTGATATGACTACGTTCTAGACCCTGCCCCGCCCACGCAACTGGCCCACACCTCACCTGTGACTGCCATCTCTGCGCATCCGATTTCTCCTCACCACGTTGTTTCTGGCTGCATGGATGGTACGGTACGGATTTGGGACTTGCGCAGTACGACTGGTGCTGTCGAAAGCTTCGTTGCGATCGGAGACCAACAGAAGGCGGAGGAAAGTAAGGGGAAGGTGAAGTCAAAAGTTCTCGGTCTAGATTGGAGTCGAGGGAACCTGATTGGCTGCGCCGGAGAGCTTGGGGTGGATATTTGGAAGGTCAACATAGGGAATTAGCTGGTGCTATTGAGTTTCGTAGCCAGGGGATTTTGGATATCCGATGACTAAAAATCCTCTCATGGGACTTGATCCTGATTCGTGGAAAGACCGGAAACTATAATTGAATCTTCAAACGGCTTCGCGGGTGACCAACGGCATCATGGATAACGACCGCTCTTGAATTTACATAATAGCGCTAAGAGTGTCCAAAAGAGGATAAACATACTCTCCTTTGCATCTCGTCTTGTTTTTGTTTCTACGACCCTAATGGGGGCATTTGTGGAATCCCATGGACCTGTGCGCAAGATCCTGTGCTACCCCCAATGAGCGATGTCGGATATTCCACTAAAAGCCCGTCGTGATACCATGATTAGAGTGCTATCCAGTGCCAGATAGCTACCATCTTAAAACGTCCTTAGAGTATGCTTAGACGAGCGTAATCAGACAATACAGACCTCTCGTCGGCGGCGGTGCGGTGGAACTCCCACGTCGACGGCGAAGTTCGTTCTGTCCGCTCGGGGACGTGAACATGACGCCCGATGCAAAGCCTCAAACGGAAGGAGAGCGCTTTACTCAATCGGCCAGGACCCGCGATCCCCGGCACGTGTATTTATTGAGTTTCCAACTCAGGCCAAGCAAGAGGCAAGCCAAAATATGTCCCCTTCAGCCGTACTCCTGCTCGCGAGTGCGGCGTGCTCCATCCCTCTCGTCACTCTCGCCATCATCAAATGGGTTCGACCCAAGCCAATCCCTGGTATCCCGCATTATCCAATCATATCCTTTTGGGGAGATATTCCGAGAATAAAGGAAGCCGTGCAGAAGTATGGCACAGTGGTGGAACCTGGTTCGGTCTTTTGGAGGGCACTTCAAGGGGGACAACCCATCTTCCAGGTGCATCCCGAGCTCTTGCATTCTTTGATTTCCTCGGCTAATGTTCTGTGATATCAATCTCGAAGATTCTTGTCGGTCCTTTTAGCAGGATAGTTCTTCTCGCGGACGCTCAGGAATTGGACCAAGTCCTCACCAAGGCGACTAACTCTCGAGCCATGGACCAAAGGTTAGTATGCCTTGTAGAGTATTAAAAAACCCAAGTGATGCTTATGGGAGCTATGTGGCTTTGGTGACTCGATGATTGCAGCGCTCTCTGGAACAATACCTAACTCGTACGTCCCTCAAATTGCCTCACTCATTCATTCCATCAACTCATACATTTAGATGTTAGAATGCTTTCTCTCAAAACAGGTGATTTCAGGGGGTCTCAGAGAATAGTCACAACTGGACTCTGAGCCATTCTTTTTGAACGAAGATGAAAAATGGAAAAAGCACCGCCGCGTCTCAGCCCCGTTAATGGGCTCCAAGCACCTTAGGCAAATGACCCCAGCGATTGCGGAGAATGCTCAAATTCTGGTGAGTATTTCTTCGAATGCCGGTTTATATGCAAACAAATTCGTCTCTCTCTCTCATCACTCTTTAGGTTAATTTGTGGAAAGCCAAGATGAAGGCTAAGGCAAATGGTGCAACCTGCTTTTCTTGCGAGGACGACTTCAAATACGCGACCTTGGTAGGCCCCCTTAACCTCCAATTTCTGCAGCTCTACTCACACAAACTATCCTTAGGACGCCATTCTGTCAGCTACAACCGGAAAGTCAGCTGCAGCCGTTGAAAACGCCATTTCCGAGATAGCGAGGAGTGATCCCGTCGTCGACGAGCATGGAGGAGCCACATTTCATCTACGAAGCCTTCCAATCTGCGATGCCGTGACATACTTATTTAGGTCTATTGGCGATACGGTATCCTTGCCGCCTACACTCACATATATCTACCAACAATATCTTCGATGGACGCCTACGTTCAATAAGCATTACAGAATAGCAGCTGATACGGTCAATCAGTACGTTCACTATTCTTTTTCCCCTTTACGCCCTTCACTAATCGTACCCAAAGGAGTATAGCGGAACATCGTCAGCGCACTCGTGAGGCTCGAGCCCTGGGTGAGAAAATCGAGGCAAACTCCTTGATTGAAATGATAGTCCAAAACGAAGGACAGCCAGATAAAGAAAGCTTTTCCGAAGCTGAGCTTCGAGATGAAGCTCTCGGTTTCGTCTTGTAAGTCTCAGTGGACCATCATGATAAAGACCATGCGACTCACTATATTCAACTTTCATCCCATTTTAGCGGGGTCGGTAATCATGCTTTAAACTAAAAGGCTTTCATCTAACTACTTTCTTAGGGCCAAGAGACGGCGGCGGTGGTTCTGCAATGGGGGTACGTTTCTTGAACGAAGTGATTGTGGATTCGGGACCTAATCCTTGTTGTTGTCTGAAGAATGAAGTTCCTCACCGAAACACCTGAGATTCAGAGAGCATTAAGACAAGAGCTGCTTGGTGTCGTCGCTAGCGACGGGTCTGAGGGAAGGCCGGTGACGTTTGACGAAATGATGTCCCCCGAAAAGACACCGTATCTTGAAGCTGTAGTAGCAGAGACTCTCCGTCTTTCAATCGTGGCTGGAGGCTCAACACGACAAGGTGCGTGATGCCATTCAATACAACGCCCCGTGTATTTGCCTTTTTCTAACTGTTAGACCTTCACCAGCTACACAACAGATTGATTTCCTCGGTCATACTATCCCAGCTGGCACGAACATCGTTTATCTAAGTGGATTGGCTTGCTTCAATGCTAGCGTTGAAAACGAAGAACGATTGCGTTCCTTCGACTCGAAGAGGACGGAAATGTTGCAGAAGAACGAAGCCGGAGGCCGAGAGTTGTGGAAAATGCCTACCAATAAATTTGAACCGGAGCGGTGGATCAAGGTAGACTCTGCTACTGGTAAAAAGACCTTCGATCCCAAGGCGGGCTTCAGCTTTCCATTTGGGTTTGGTTTGAGGGCTTGCCCTGGAAAACAATTGGCTGTGGGTAATATCTGAGATCTCAGTTTTGGCTGGTAATCACTTATTTTTATATCAACCATAGATGCTCGAGCTCAAGATCTACATTGCTACGCTGAATTTGGCCTTTTTCTTGGACCGCACCCCACAGGAGCTCTCAAGCCACCGAGCAGGGATGAAGCTCTCCAGATTCCCACTTCAAGCTTACGTATCTCCAAAGCCATGGAGTTCGGCATCAGCAATGTCTTCGTAAACTCGCAGAGACTCTAGTCTTTGTACTGTGATATAGTTCTCCGCATCGAGGTTTCAGTTTCGATGGGAGAAGGCGTATCCATATCCCTGTTGACAGAATAGCCTCCTTGTGCGCCTTCCTGCTGCCTTCTTTGCAGTTGTGAACGAGCAATCCCCATGTACACCCCCTTTGATCATTTGACAACTCGCCCTCACAAACATAATCTGCCCTCCATATCTGTGGAACTACGCGATGGATAGGGCTTGGGTACCGGAAAGTTGGTCATCGATCGGGAATCGCGACATCCATCCATTTCGGTCAGCTCGAGCTCAAGGAACACGCACGTTATGTCTGGCGTCGGCGTGCCTGATGTACACATTGCTTTGCAACCCTTCCACCACCCCGCGTCGACCCTTCAACCGTTTATCCTCAAGCGTTTACAGACCCACCTGGCTAGGATGACAAGTACCGGAAGTACGTCATATACTCATACTACGTCGCGCACGAACTGTGGCTAGAGCCCCCTTTACAAACCTTGGCAGGTGCACCCGACATCGTGTTCAGGGGAAGAGACGGGAACGAGGCTGAGGAGTTCATAGCAGCCATAGAAGACCTCGCTTTTAGTGAAGGATGGTCTGAGGATCGAAATCGAATGCTTCTTTTTGCTAGAAGTCGACTAAGGCACAAGGCCCTTCGGTGGTTCGTAAAGCTCGACCCATCCAAAGCCAGCGACTGGAGGCTCTTTGCCGAGGCACTATTCGAACAGTATCCTCTAGTCGAAGCGCCCACGGAGGCGGAAATTTCAACACCAGTCTGGTGAGTGTCAAACCTGGGCTCCCTTATTCTTGGGGTACACAAAGTCTGATTTTCCGCACCTCCGCTGATCCGCGCGCAGGTCAGCGACGACATTCAGCCCGAGTGCCTCCAACGCCATCCTACCCTCCGACCGGAGTTTGGACCCACTACAGAACATACATGATGAGGGACATGCGACAGGGGTCAATACGCGGCATTCTGTTCCTCTACGTATCAAAACATACGACCCGTCCATTCGGGGAAGACACTTCGGGATACTCCGCATCGTGGTGGAGGATGAAACGACCCTTCCGGAGTATGTTTGTCGGGGACGCCCCCAATTCCGGAGGACAGACTGGGATCAACTCAGCACCACAATCGATCGGCGAGAGGCCCCTCGTTGTTTGCTTCATACCAATGGCTGAACCCCACCTAATCGGGTGCTTGGTAAGTGTCTATGCTGGACGTCTCGCATACGAACCTCCTCACGGATTCATGTAGAACGCTGCACACAACCTCTCAGACCTTTGCCTTCAATATTTTTCGGTCCAGTCTCAGTTGAGCACCCCAGGCACGATACGGTGGGTAGCCAGTAATTGACCACTCATACCATCCCTAGGCAATATTCCCTTCATGTCGGGAATGGAGTGTGGGGAATCCCCAAAGGGAATCCGGTTCATGGAAACTACTACTCAAAAGTCTGGAATGTAGCATCGGATGGCTCACTGAAAGCGTCTCTATCTGGTCCGTTGCACCGGGCTATTCATTCACTTTTTAGCATAAACAACTAACGTCGTGTTCCGGGAAATATTGAAATGTCAATTCAACGGCGGTGAAGAGCAGCATATGATCCTAGTTCACTCAATAGTCGCGGTTCTTACACGAGGAGTGATAGCTTCAAGACTTCCGAGGTCCATCTTGATACTTCAGGCGCTTCGCTCCGCTTTGCGAAACCTGGCACGCCTCTTTGGCAGAACGACCCCAAACGCAACAACCAAACCGGTCATTATGATGTCATGGCGGTAAGTTTATACAGTTTGGCGGAGCCAGGGATCCGAGCTTACTTGACGTCTCATGCCCCTTCCTTCCCAGCGCATTGTGTTCGAACCGTTTTAAGCATGCGAGGCGTAACGGTATACGTACCTTTTTGGTGCCGTCGCCTTGCAAAGCGGAGCATCAAGAAGATTTCTATACCAATCCGTAATACTGTATATCGATTTTCCTGTTGTGGAGACAGATGACATTAATTTTCGTTGGGCATCACTGCCTAGTTGCATCATCTTTCTGTAAACCTTACTGTCGCGGAGCACTTTCGGATTGAAGGGCACATCATCCAATAGAATTGTTCGAGTCGCGCCCCAGGTGAGGGGTCCGTCAAGTGGTGGCGAGTTGTCATCCAGCGATGATTGGTCACACTTCACTTTGGAGAGAACGTCAGTACACACCATTTACCACCCTCTTCATGTATACCGTATCTATAGCATGTCGTGCTCTCCTCCTTTTTTTTTGAGCTGGTCCCATCGCGCTGCCACTGTCAGTTTCCATGTGACGGACGAGAGACGGACCCTGACTTTCCAATTCTCGCTTTCCCTTTACGGCTTCTTCCGTTTTTCAGATGAAGTTTACTCCTAGGGTCAGTTTGCTCTCGTGGCGAGGTCAGGTACATTAGGCCCCCAAATTCCTCCGCAACCTCAAGGACCTCCCATCGTCTGCTTCTCCCTTCATTCCACCGTCGTGATCGACCTTTCAACTTGAACTGATCGCTCGTCCATCCACTCGCAATGTCTCGACGCAATACTAGCGCTGCAAACGCCAGAGCCGCCAGCGTCGCTCCATCTGTTGCACGCCCTGATTCTCCACCACCAGATGACGATGAAGTGGGTATGACGCGTCGAATCGCGCCCGACTGCCAACGGGAAACCTTTGTCCCCGGACACTCTTGTCTCATTCCTTTGCGCTGCTTTTAGGAAGCACCCACATTCGATCTCATCGACGACCTCCAACAGCACGTATGTTCGCCCTCATTTCGCCCTTATCGCACCTGTGCCGCCTCGTCGGCTTCACGTGGCGGACAACACCGACACCGAGAATTCTTATCCATAGGGAATCAACGTCCAGGATATCCAAAAACTCAAGTCAGCTTCCATCCACACGGTGCAAGGCGTCAAGGGCATGTCCAAGCGCAACATGTGCAAAATCAAGGTCTCTCCCGGACTTCAACCTCGTTGTGCGAAATGCTAATACGAGGCTTGCGATGTTGGGGACTATAGGGTCTCTCCGAAGCAAAAGTTGATAAGATCAAGGTTGAGTCTACAGGGTCATAGTTTCGACAAAGCTGACTGGCGTCGGGCCGTAAACGCTGGATACGACCCTTCAAAGGAAGCTGCTATCAAAATCTTGGTGAGATTGACGCGCAACAGAACGAAACGGTCTTCGTTGGCTAACATACTCTGCCGCAGGGGTCGTCTTTCTTGCCCGCCAGTCTTGTCCTAGCAAACAGGAAGGGCGTCTTCTGGATCAGTACGGGTAGTAAGGCTGTGGACGGGATCCTGGGCGGTGCGGCATGTCGTGTCTGCTCATCATACTCAGAACTCAGAACTTCAATCGTACCAGGTGGAATACAGTCTCGATGTATTTCAGAAGGTACCGCGCACCGTCCGAAGCACTGTTTTTGTCGCTCACGTTTGCTCGTTACATCGGCAGTGTACGGTGAATATCGAACAGGCAAGACGCAACTCGCGCATACCCTCTGCGTGGTCGCCCAGCTTCCAAAGGATATGGGTGGTGCATCCGGAAAGGTGGCGTACATTGATACCGAAGGTAGCCCGTTCTACTAGCCTCCTCGATGCCCTGGAGCTTATGTAGCGAGCGCGCTTCAGGGACCTTTCGTCCAGAACGCATTTCTCAAATAGCCGACCGATTCAACTTAGAGCCTGGGCCTGTGCTGGAGAACATCGTACATGGTAGGTCAAATCGTATCACACGCTTTTTACTGGCGTCTTACAGTTGGGCCCTCTAGCACGGGCGTTGAATAGTGAGCACCAGGTTGGACCGCCCTAGACTTCAAGCTCTCTCGGACAACGTAATCGCTGACGCGGATTATAGATGGAGTTAACCAAGGACCTTGGGGAGCGTCTAGCCGAGGGCGGATACCGTCTCATCATCGTCGATTCCATCATGGCGTTATTCAGGGTGGACTACAGTGGACGAGGCGAGCTGAGCGAACGGCAGCAAAAGGTGAAGCATTCGAAATCAACATGCGCCGATTCACATCTAA
Source organism: Tulasnella sp. UAMH 9824 (assembly GCA_019633595.1). Classification (NCBI taxonomy): domain Eukaryota; kingdom Fungi; phylum Basidiomycota; class Agaricomycetes; order Cantharellales; family Tulasnellaceae; genus Tulasnella; species Tulasnella sp. UAMH 9824. Next base: position 14,259 of record WSUI01000450.1, read on the forward strand.
GCATAATTTTGATCTATAGCTAGCACAATTTTTGGCTCAGTTAACAAGGATGGCGGAAGAGTTTAACGTGAGCGTTTTTCCTCGGACTGCGAGGCGACTATTGAACTGCCAGCTTCCTTTTCAGGTCGCAGTCCTTTTAACGAATCAAGTCCAGTGTATGCGATGGGCTTCACCTTCATCAACCAACTCTCGGTGCTTTGAGTGTTGACCAGTCATTGCATTTGTGTAGCGGATCCAGGAGCGACGATGGTCTTCACGGCTGGAGGGGCTCTCAAGCCTGTTGGTGGTCACGTCTTGTCCCATGCGTCGACAGTGCGCATGTTCCTCCGGAAAGGTGAGATACGAGTGACACGCTCCTGGTTGTTCACTCTAGCTGAATGCCCGCTCGTGTTAGGACGGGGTGATGAGCGGATCGCGAAGCTTTCTGATAGGTATATTGATGTATCGATCCTGGCTTCCTAATAGTGGAAACTAAAGGTGATCCATCATTTCTCTAGCCCCGACCGTCCAGAGGGTGAAGCAACATACAAGTTAGCGGAAGGTGGATGGGAGGACGTGTAGTGGCCTGATGCGGATTGTCCCCCTGATGACTGATGAGTCTTGGTCCTGGGTCAGCCAGTCGCACCACCAGAGATCGTTGAAGATGTTTTCTTAGTATCATTATTGTCTTGGACTGTATCTTGTAGTTTCGTTGGTAAAATCGCTGCCAGTTGTATGTTTGTCACAAGACGCCTGAGCTGTCACGCACCGTCACGGCATCTCAATCCGAACCACGTTACGTCCTGCCTCTCACATCACTCCGGTCCCTCAACATTTGTACTAGCCCCATGTCCGCCGGCCAAACAAACCTGAAAGCGCTGAAGAACGATCTCAAGGCATGGAAGAACTCCTTCATCGAGGAGCACGGGCGCGAGCCAAGCAAAGATGACGTGAAGGCAAATCCCCAAATCGGTATTGGTCTCTTAGCCTCTGCGTGGGCGATCCCCCTCTTCTGAATCACTTTTCTCCGGATTAGCTGCCAAGCACAAGCTGTGGAAGGAGCTGGAGAAGGTCTCGAAGCAGAAAGAGGCCAGTTCGACCCAGCCTGTCACTTCCGACCCGCCGACAACACCCCTGCCGGTCCGACGGTCGAAACCGAAGCAGTCGAACAGCAACGCGCAACCCCAACCGTCAATCTTCAAGCACGCCAAAGCTACCGTTAACGACGACGCCACACTCGCAGCCGCCGCCTCAGCAAATCCGTTCTCCCCGACTAAACGACGGCCCGCCAGCCAGGCACCCAAACCCCTGCTCGCCCAAGCGGAGGATCCCTTCGTCGCCTCTCCCTCATCATCCTCCGCTACCGCCGCCGAACCTCCCAATCCGTTCGCACCCTCAACGTCTTCACCCGCTAAGAAGTCTCGCCATGCGAATCTGTTCGCGACGCCGGTCAAGTCTCGACCACGCGTTTCCGAACCGGCAGTTGCGCCATCGCTCGCCGAGATGTTGATGTCGGCCGGAGGCTCCCGGAGCAACAGTCGTGGAGAGATGAGGCACAGCACGTCGCCGAAGAAGCTCAAGCAGTTGGTCTCCGTC
>WSUI01000451.1:0-17047 GCA_019633595.1 Tulasnella sp. UAMH 9824
TCGGGGAAGGGGGCAAGGCATGACCCGAACATTCAACTCACTCACACCATCAGGCTAATAAATCTAGTTATGTACATTTCTATGGTTTCGAAAAGTAGCTAATAGAATGCTCATGTATCAAAGCACCATGCACGCTGGAGAACGCTTCGCTGACCAAGCAGCGGCGGCGGCAGCTAGTTCCCACATGATGACGTTCAAAAGATAATAAGTCCATGACAGGCGTAAATATCGATTGAATGAGCTATGTAGCACATCAAATATCTACTTGGGATGGACATTGACGTTGCCCCTTGCTACTGTTCCCAACGACGACGCATCGGTCGGGATTGCCATCTTCCCTGACCGCGGCGGCGGGGTAACATCATGTGATGTGGCGATTTTGAAGCGGTGGACCCTGACACCCTTGGGGTTGCTCGGCTCACGTCATTTCCAAGGGGGGTGCTGTGGGTTGCTGGGTAGCAGTATCCCAAAAATTGCTCCGAGAAATCAAACTAACCCCCCCCCCCCCCCCACCCCCCCCCCCCCCCCGCCCCCCCCGGGCCCCCCCCCCCCCCCCCCGTTGCTGGGTAGAATTATCCCAAAAATTGCTCCGAGAAATCAAACTAACAGTTCAGGAAAACTCCGCGAAAACTTGCCCAGATCGAAGCGAAGCGAGGCTGTTCTCGATAATCTAATAAATCATGCCAATATTGTTATGTGAGGACTCCTTGGTTGGTAAGCTGATCGCTATCCTCATTCTCTTCTAGCCCGATGTAATCACCATGCAATGACTTTCGAGTCCGTTCTGAAGTCCCGAGTCTGGGAACCTTGCAACCCGCGACCGAACTAGGGTCACAGGTAGAAGCGTCCATTCTCGGCCTAGAACATCTTTCAAGATCCGTTGGGGTTTACACTAAGGGTAGAGATCATAGTCACTGAATAATAAGACGCGAAGGAGAGTCAATCGCTGCTGGACAACAATACTCGGCTCCTTCCGCGTGAGCGAGCCCAAGGGCGCGGGTTCGGCGGCAGACGCCGCCGCCCGAGCACCGACCCCCAAACAATGCTCCGTGATGACTGAGGAGCCCGATTCGAACCTATTTGTCCTAAGCGAGGCCGCCATAGGAGTGCTAAGGGGAGTCGGGAAATTGCGGGGGCGCGTGGCGTAGTACCTTAGGACAGGGAAACTCTCCCAGACCTTCCCTTTGCGTTAGTTTTAATATATACCTATCAGAGAATCGGGAGCTGTTCCACCAAGATTCAATATTTCGCTATATTCTCTCCATCATCTCCACCGATAGCACCCCACACCACAGCAACATACATACATATTCTCTGCCCGTGCAAACCTGCCAAAGCAACATGCAACACAACGCCCCGACCAAGAGTAACACCTTCTCTCAGCCTGCCATTGTTCAATCGCACTGGGTCTCCATGGGTCTTTATCTTCTCATCAACAAAGGGACCACAACGCTTCTCGACCTTGATGCTGGTAAATATGGCCTTATAAGTTAGGTATTTGAGTGCGCATCAGAGCCATTGATCCCCCGACTGATGCAGGTTGCACACACTCTGGCGCCCCGTGCGCGGGTTGGTCACGCAATTTCGATCAATGCATCGACCATCAACTTTGGGCAATTAGTCGGAACGAGGAGGAAGGAACCTACAGAATTATGAGCTACCGCGCGGGTACCTTTTTGCATCTGGTATCGGGGTGCGAGACTGTATTCCTCCGGAGGCAATGAGAACTGACACTAGTATTTATTAGAAAAAGCGATGCCAAATCCCCAGTCGCCGCGATTAGTTATGTAGGGAATGGTGACAGTCGTTACAATCAGGAATGGTACATTTCAGGCGAATTTGGTACCCGATACAATACGTATGTTTGATTCTTCTAGCTGTTGTGATGAAGCGTCTAGCTCACCGAGATCTCCATCCAGAATTAAATGCGTTAGATCGCACACGGTTCTTGAAATTGCCGATGGGTGAGACTACATATGGAATAGTACAATAATGTTTGACCGCTCTGAACTTATGTAACAGCAAAACCGAGAACGGAACACCCGTTACTTGCTCACCACGGATCCACCCAGATGATAATCACCACAGAGTTCTTCATCGTGGAGATCATCACCACGGAGATCATCAGCTCTGGGCACTCGAAAGAGTTAGCCGTACCCACCAAGAAGTTCAAGCCCTCATCACGTCGTGGAGGCCAGAATTGGCTGGCCGGCTGGTTTATCCGTTTGCGGGTGATGTCCAGTATGTCGCGACCAGGGTTCGATCTGCTTGAATTTATTAGCTAAGCACCCTCCCGTCCTAGATACTTAATTCTCCCTAACAAGCTTCGAGCCACCATATACGATGCGACGAAGTTGCTTCATCAACCAGTTCGTAAGGGTACATTCGACCATGGCGATTTTGCAGTCAAATTAAAGGATGCTGTTAAGACTTGGGCGCGAGACCGATTCCGAATCGATGTGAGCAGATCGCGGCTAGCTTTTAGGTTATATCGCTGATATATTGGGGTGACTAGGGGTATTCTGTCCTCTTTGGTATTATATATGGGACTGCGCCAAGGGGGCCAACTGCATACAATTGGTATCTGTCACCGGATACTTGGTCCCTGGTGCTCTTTGATCCCCAGTCGGGTAAAGAGTACACAGCAGCAGCACTGTATGCCTCTGGGTTCAGGCCCACTTTTGCAGTCTTGTAGTACTTGTCCGTGTCGAGAAACGTGGAATCGGCGTCTAAACGGTATCCGGCCCCCTTCTCCTATGTACGAGATAATTGGCTCCCCACTCGTCTTACATACGAGCTACGTTATATTACGGATCTGTTGGAATTTCTGCGATAACGAGTGGCAAGAACTCAAAATTCAGGCCAGACGTTGACACGACCTTTGTTCTCACTATCTAGTCGTTTCGATTCTCTCGACGAAGGGCAGTAAGCTCAGGTACGCATCTAAGGGGTCTCTAATAAAGAAGTGAAATGTATCGAAGCGGATTGCTTAAGCTCTGGACTGTGTATGTCCTTGCCTCTCTGGTCTTAAGCGCTGGGGGTGTGGTGGTCCCACTGGTGAGCAGCCTGACCCTTTCTGTGTCTCAAGCCCCTAAAGTATGGCAATATTTAATGTATTCGATGGTTTGATATGACTCTTTGACGATACAATGCTTGCTTATTGGAGACGTGATGCGTGTCTTCCTTGCAGTTCTCCTCGGCTCCTTCCAAAAGCCGTTAAACTCGATGATAAGAAACTAAAAGGCACGCCTCGCTTTGCTACCGCATGAAGATTGGAGAGCAGGGGTCAACGGTACGTCAAGGCTAGAGCGAAAGGTCCAACGGTAACCATGCCAGTGCGACAATGCTCGAGGGACTCGGACGGAGGCCAACTCGAACACGGAAGTCAAGACGCAAGACTCGGAGCAAATTCCACCATCGCCAAGAGATCAATATGGTTAAGAGGGTAGTCTCCAACTCTACTATGTACTACGAATCAAGGCAAGGGAATTCATCAGTCCAGCGATGCGAGCGGCAGCGACCCAGGCGCCAAGTCCCACAGACCCATCAGGAACGGAGGGCAAAGCAGAAATAGGGAGCGCAATCGCAAATGCAACCATCGCCAAGAGGAATATATACTTAATATAGTGATTACCCACTACTACAGTTGAGTTTTATTTAGTATTAAACACATTGTTTATCATCACCAGTCGCCCAAAACGTGATTTCTTGTTGAGTACTCTAAGCCAGCACTCTGTTTTCCCTGCCGAACATCCTGAACCTTCCTATATAGAAGCACCTACGTGGCCAGTATCACTCAAGAGTCTCCTTAGTGCGTGTCCCGAGCCTTCTGTAGCTGGACGACATTTAACCGTCAGCGGTTTCAATGACCAATGCCATGTCCAGGTGTTATAGCTAGAATAATTTCGATGTTGCATTACGAGAATGTCCTTTATCTAAAAGGTTTCCCGAGGAACTGCTAATATGTCCGAGTACATCTATAAGCGACGGGAAAAATTGTGAAATACTTTAAGGAAACCGCTCGAAGACGGAGAGTAGCGTCAAGCTCGACTAGGGGCAATGAGCACTGCGTTATCGACATCAAGAGCAAGAGGAGTAGAACAAAAGAAGCGCTGACGAGAATGGAAACGAGGTTGTTGGGCAAAGGAGTTTGGACAGCTTTTCGCCTCGTCGACGAAGAACGGGACGACGAACGATCCGACTCAAGGCAATCAATCAGGCAGGAAAGTGAAAAATGGCGTGGACGGGAAAATAAACGTCATTCCTGTGAAGGTCATTGGGCTGGAATTGACTTCGAGTGACGAAGAAGACAAGTTGATACATTATAGAAAAATACAAGATCGAAATCAACATATCAAGTCTATCTAAAAGTTCAGATGAAGAAACCCAGCCTTCAACATGTAACATGTGAGTAGTTGTGGAAAGCCAGAAGTAGGTCCATATCTAAGAAAGAAATACAGAGGACGAATCTACATGGGCTAAACGTGTTGCAATTTGCGGGCGGAGAGAGGTCGGCGCCAGTTTCCGACTTTAGGGCAAGAGAGTTGACAGTCGTACGATGACCTTGGGCATCGATGGCCTCGCTTCTGGCAACCGCGACCAGCAGTCTTTCAAGAGGTCTTTGATTGATCCATGAGCCTGGTGGTATTTGCTCCAGTCTTCCACGGGATCCTTGGGGTTCGTGCGATCGCAAACTTTGAGGATGATTTGGCCGTCGGTTAGGCCAGCGTGCGGCAATTCGCCAGTCACGACCTGTAGGGGGGCAGACAAACAAATGCATCGGTTATCAGCACACGAGCTCTGACGGAAGGTGCATATGTTGACGAAATTAATCACTGTAAAAGTCAAACTGCCGAAGCTGTAGATGTCGCTCTGGCACGACCGTGCCGCGCCAACCACGCACTCTGGCGACATCCATGGCAAACTCCCTCCCACACGATGAGAGGATGTGTACATTCTCTCTTCTCCCAGGACAGTTGACAGGCCGAAGTCGGTTAGGAGAGGTTCTCCCTCGTCAGAGATTAGGATGTTCTCCTGCCAGATAGTCGTGGTAAGCCTCCAGCAAACTCCTTACAGAGGGCAACTATTTACCGGTTTAAGGTCTCCGTGTATTACGGGCGGGTTGCGTGGGTGTAGGTACTCGAGCCCTTTTGCGACACCAATGAGCTAGAAGGGTAAGTATGGATGGGTATCAGACAAGGGCATCATCGTTATCGGCGGGGACATAACGTACGAGTTTAATCTGCTCGAGTCCTGACAGGTGACGTAATCGGCCATGTAGATTTCCTTGCTCATACCAAGGGGATATGAACGCAAGGGTTGGGCTCAAGGTCCATCCAATGAGCGGAACAATATTCGGGTGGTCGAGCAACCCAAACCAGGTTATGCCCTCTTGTTGAAACCGCTGAAAAGAATGTTTAGAGTCTTGGCCACAAAAATTGGTTTCGCTTATGAGAGCTTACCTGAAGTATTTGTTCATTATGTGGGGTATCGGTGGAATTATCCAGTTGCGTAAACCGAAGGACCTTGACAGCAACCTGACATATTGATAATTAGAGCTTTCCTAGAGATAATTACAAAAATAAATTATACCTTGGTAGGAAGTCCTTCTGATCGCGTGCGGAATACGACTTCACAGCACCAGACATTGCTGTAGCTGCCTCCCCGTGTAGGCCTTCCTTTCGGCTCGGTGATATAGCCAAAGAGGGCCGCGCTCGTTGGCCAAAAGCAGAGCCAGCCCGATGTTGACGTGTGATCGGAAAGTATTTCTGTAAGCTTTGGCGCATCTTGTTTTGCCTTTGGCACCGCATGATGGATCGATGTGGGACCGGTGGATGTGAGCGGGACTTCTTCATCTCGTTGCTTGAGATGGCCTCTGTTCCTCCAGAAACGCCCATGGACATCCTAGAGATGCCAAAAAGGAGAGGAGCACCAAGTGTTAGTGGTCATTACACAGACCAGCAAACAACTTTGTTCCGTGCTCCTTACCTGACACCATTTCCTGAGCTCAAAGATCCAGGTGATTATCCTTGAGAGGACCGGCGATTTCGGCATCCGGGAGTTTCTGGAGTGTTCAGGGTCCGCGAAGAGAGTTAGCGACACAAGATCCAATGAAGGCACCTCTGTCGGAGTTGTGAGGTATGGATTTCGAGCGTATGACAGCGTACGCTCTCGTAGAGTATCATCTATATAGACCGTCAAAGCGCGGCGTTGTCCGCTGGAGGGCAAGATCTACGGGGAGCGCTCGGAATTCATCCCCTCAACTCCCGATCTGCCAGCGAGTTGTTCGAGAATCCAAAACGGCTTGGAATCAGGATTAAGGAACGAGGAAACAAAGTGACGCCCTTGGTGTTACCAGGCACGGCGCTTGATCCCACGGTTTGCTTCACAGTGTGCCATTCTAAGTCCGAATCCCTGCGCCAAGCCTCTCACTGAGCCGACTGGAGGAACTCGGAAGAACAGCGGAGGAAGGAATGGCTAGCCGAGACTGACGATATTTCGGCGCGCGCACGTCTTATCATTCGCCATCCCTATCCCGCCGAGTTTACGGGTGCTTGATCAATTCCTCCTTTGATACCCGTACATGCGCGACGGTCTTCAGAAGGAGACATGACCTAGACTTCTCAATCTAAGCTGATCCACTAATATAGTAGCAGCGTATTCTATTCATGGGTTTCATGCATTAGTACTTCGTAATCCGGTCTGTACCGGCTCAGGAATATCAAAATCCGTGGCCATCAGGTTCGTGACTCTGGATCAACAAAAAGACCACCTTTCCCATTCACCTTTTAGCTATGCATTGTTATCCGTAATACTCAATACACTAGCGCCCTCCCTAAATTCCCGACGCCCATTGAGTCGTCTGTGATCGTGTCCTTCTTGTGAACCCGTTCCGCAAGTTCACCTGTGCGCGATGCCCACCACCGTTCGTTGAGCTCACTGTGAGGAAGCGAGGACCACTGTATGTCCTATATTTTGTTGCTGCTCTTTCTTTCGATGTGACGTTGTCCGGGTTGTCCGATCGGGGGATGAGGTAGGTTGCCGGGGATCTCCGAACACGCGTCGGTTGGATGTTGGCACAGCCACCCAAACGCGACCACCGCCTCCAACGATTTGTATTTCCAGAAGTAAAGCCAGATATGGCGCCGAAACGTCCAGCGACGTCACCCACTCCAACGAAGAGCAAGCGAAGCCGAACGAAACACGCGAACGATAATGGGAACGAGGTTGTTGGTCAGCGCCGGCTGGACAGCTTTTTTGCCTCGCCAACGAAGGCCGCGACGACGAATGGCCCGCCGCAAGACCAGCACCCGGGCAGGAAGGGAGCGAAGAGTGATGTGAAAGGAAAAAAGAAGGCTGTTCCTGTCGAAGTCATCGAGCTGGATTTGACCGAGAGTGACGGGGATGATGGGGTGGAGGTGGATGAAACGAAAACAGCCGGTGGGACAGGAAGCGGAGGCCAGAGGGGAGATCGAGCTCTGGCAGTCAAGCTAGCAAAGGAGTATGGGACGTTGCCTGAAGACTTGGAGGAAGAAGGTGTGGAGGAGGGAGATGGAGTCGCTGGCCCCTCAGGTTCAAAAACGGCGCCAACCCGCACTCCAACCCCAATAAAACAGCCCTCGCCAGGGACTAGTCTTCCAACTACGCCAAAAGCGATCTTCGGTATGCCCACCGCAACTGCTAACACGGCACCGGTGGTATACCCGGATTTGACGTCCGACCCGCTTCTGTTCGACGTCAGCAGTTGTCCCTGGGCATCTCAATCTGGATCAACCGCCAAACATCTCCAAGGTCGCCCGTCGTTAACAGCTGCACCTTACTCATTCCTAACCCACACCTTCGTCACCCTTTCCTCTACTCGCTCTCGAATCATTCTCGTCAACACGCTTGTCAATACACTGCGCCTCATCATCACACACGACCCGACTTCGTTACTCGCCACGCTCTACCTGCTTTCCAACTCCATATCGCCGGCTTATGTGCCTATTGAAATGAGCATCGGACCGAGCATCATTTCAAAGGCTATCCAAAGCGTTTCCGGATTGTCCGCGGCGGCGTTGAGGAAACTGTGAGTCTCATTACCGGAATTGAGTATCACAGTCACTCATATGTTTTTTGGTATGGTGTGAAAGGTTCAGCTCCACTGGAGATCCAGGAGACACCGCATTTGAAGCAAAATCTTCCGTTCGAACGCTCATCCCGCACCCACCGCTTCTCATCCAAGGTGTATACGACTCGCTCCTAAAGATTGCCTACGCCAGAGGGAACGGAGCAACAAAGCAAAAGCAAACAATAGTGGAGAAACTCCTCGTTGCGGCAAAAGGGGAAGAATCGCGGTACTTGGTCCGGACGCTGGCTCAGCACATCCGCGTAGGCGCGGTCAGAACGACTATGCTTTCGGCTTTGTCTCGGGCCTTGGTACTTTCCAGACCACCTTCGCCAAGGTATCCACAACCACCATCAGAATCGGAACTTTATGCGCCACCGTCGCTGTTGCAGAAAGTAAAACCCCTCCCGGCCACAAAAAAGAAAAGCGCGGAGCCGGATCTAGCAAGAGAGGATGTGAAGGAGAGGTTTTTGAAGGCAGAGTCGCTCCTCAAGAAGGTATTCGTGCAACATCCTAACTATGGACACATCCTGAAAGCGATACTGGAACACGGATTCGAGAAACTTGCGGAGCACGTCCCTCTCGCAGTTGGTAAACGCATCCTTCATACTTCATCATAGAACCGCGCAACACGACTCGTCTGACCGTTTTATCTCTCTAGGTGTACCCTTACATCCTACCCTAGGATCTCCCACTCGGTCGCTTGACGAAATCTACGAGCGCCTCGGAAACTTGTCTTTCACTGCTGAGTTCAAATACGACGGACAAAGAGTTCAAATGCACGCGCACAGACGCGAAGGAGAGTCTAAGCATTTGGTCAAGTTATTCAGTCGGCACTTGGAAGACATGACTGAGAAGGTGAGAGACTGGTTCAAGTTCTGCTTTGCAGCATCCGAATGACACTAACGACTTATTGGCTCTCAGTATCCCGACATCCTTTCACTCGTGGACTGCATATTTGAAAATTCTTCGGAAATATCTTCGTTCATTATAGATGCCGAAATCGTGGCAGTTGATCCTGCCAACGGTGACGTGCGCTCGTTCCAAGAGTTATCCAACCGCCCCAAGAAAGACGTCAACTTACGCGACGTCAAGGTTGTGGTGTGTGTGTACGCATTTGATCTAATGTATTTTAACGATCAGGTAAGCACCGTTCCAGCCTTAGAGTGCCTAAAATTATGCTGTTGCTCATTGAGGGCTGGGCGACCGCGACAGATCCTTCTCAGCGAACCATTCCGCACACGGCGCGACTTACTCCGGACAAAGTTTCCGCAATATATACCTGAAGACAAGTATACAGCTCGTCTTGATCATGTCGAGAGTTGTGAGGGGGATGATGGGAGAGAGGTTGTAGAGGAGTTCTTCCAACGGGCAGTCGAGAGCAAGTCGGAAGGCCTAATGATTAAGGTGGGATTCTTCGCATCATTAGCTCATGCATTACATCCTAATGTCTGTGCACAAAGCTCCTTGATAGTGGGGAGGTCATCGAAGTCGTAGACGAGGGCGAAGAAGATGATGTTGTCATGGAAGACGTCTCCACCAGCTCACCAAAGAAAGAGAAGAAGAAAGCGACCCGACGAAAGCCTTTACCTGCGACTTACGAGCCAGGTACGGCCGATAGTCAAACTCTCGACGGAGCCTTTCTAACGTTCAAGTTGACAGACAAGCGGACTTCAGCATGGTTGAAATTGAAAAAGGACTACGTTCAAGGTCTGGGAGATTCCTTCGACTTGGTCCCTGTTGGAGGTTGGCATGGGATGGGGAGAAAGAACAAGTGGTGGAGCCCCGTCTTGCTGGCGATTTTCGACCCAAAGCGAGATTGCTTGGTTGCGGTGTGCAAGGTTAGTCTTTTCTCATCCTATCCTTCAAGGCACGAGCCGTGTTGATCTCATTGGTCTACCTAATTAGTGCATGTCAGGATTTACGGACGCCTTTTATCAAGTGCGTTGACCTCGGTGCCATCACCGACAAAGGCGGCAACTAATCAGAACTTCACGTCTCAGGCTATGGTGGAAAAGTACAAGTTAGACTCTGACATGTGCTCGAAACAGCCGTTTCCTGGGATTCAGGTGGATTTTGGCGGTACGCTTGCTTCCACTCCGCCTAATGACTTCGTTTCATCTGAAACACGACTTGCCAATTCGCATGTGCAGACCTACGGCCTTCAGTTTACTTCAAGCCATCGGAAGTCTGGGAGCTTCAAGGAGCAGACATCACGATCAGCCCGCGTTCAGTAGCTGCCCTTGGACTCATCTCAGATCAGCGAGGCCTTAGGTAAGTGCCTCCTCGTCAACTTTTAGAGTTTCTACTTGGTCCCCGATCAAACTCACCTGAAATCCGGGGCTCCTCAGTATCCGCTTCCCCCGCTTCATTCGTACACGTGAAGACAAGTCGATCGAAGACGCGACCGGGCCGGACATGCTGGCGGACCTTTATCGTAAGCAGGAAGGCAGAAATGGCAGTAAATCAGGTGGAGCTGCTGGAGGCGTCGATGAAGGAGAACTTTTAGATCCGGAATCCGAAGAAGAGGAAGACGTGGAGGACGAAGAGGAGATATGATAAGGATCGGATCCGAACGATAAGCCGTGCTTCGAGAAGCCCGGTTTCCTTGAACCGTGTCACATCGGGGATTGGGGCCTGGGGGCTGCATCATTGGCTGTAGCACAGATTGAGTGTAAAATAGTATGCCCTGAGGCACCACCTTCGAAGAATGATTTGATGCAAAGGAAGAGACTAAGGATACACAAAGAGAAGGACACAGGAAACGTAACGCGACATGAACGAGTAAGGGAGACATTGACCACGAGAAAGCGGAACCACCAACTACGCGAATTGGGACAAGCGAACGAACTTTGAAACACATCTTGAGAGGGTAGAGAACGAACGATGATGCGGGAGACAGGAGGGGAATGCTTCTGATGGATTGGCGGTGGGTTGAATTGAAATGGAGGATCTGTATGTATGAGACATGAAACGAAACAGAAAAAGGAAAAACGGGAAAGTGTCCATAAGTGCTTCCGACCGATTTACGCAGGGACTGGTTGTGAAGCCACATTTTCACGTTACGTCCGGCTCCACGGTCTTTCCAACTTGAACATTCGGGAAGCATTGGTCGAGAATTTCTTGGCGTCCCCACCCTCCAGAGGGCTAACAGGGCTATTGCAATTAAGAGCCTCCTTGACGTTGGTCTGACTGCTCCTCCGATCCGGCAACGCCTTTTTGACTTTCTTCCACAGCCGGCTTCGACTTCCCTCTTTCACCATTCCGGTCGCTCCTCCACTCGAGCTCGTTGGAGTAACGGCGGCGGAGGCCGGAGCTTTGGGAGCCTTGAACGTCGCCGTTCCGCTGACGGGCTCCTTGTTTCCGAAGAACGGTTGAGCCGTAGGTGAAGAGCGAGGCGTGTTGGGACGGGACGCGCTGAGGATCGTCACGGGGGCGGTTTGGGTCGAGTCGTTGGGGTTGTTCTCCAGGAGGAGTCCGGAAGCTAAGCCCGCTGGGGGTGTTCGTGGTGACAGACTTGACGCGGACGACGAAACGTCCGGCAACGCGAGCGCGTCTTGGTCGGCTTCTCCGAAATCGGGTTGCAGCACGGCGTGCATGTGGGGCGTCGCGAGGACGTCGTCCGAATTGCCTCCGGGAGTGTCCACGCCCTCGTTCTGGTCGTCGTCGTTGGCCAGGGGCTCCTCGAACATCTGGCGTTGAGGCGACAGGGAGAGCACGACGCCCAGCTTCTCCAACTCGGCGTCGATGGCTCTCATATCCTCCGCGTTGTTCTCTTCCTCCTCCTCGTCGACGTCCGGTTCGTGGTGCGCCATGTGGCTTGGGACGCGAGTGTGATTCCGCATGCGAGTGGGAGAGGTCGAGTTCGGTCGGCCTTCTACGGACCCACTCGTTGAGGTGCGGGAACGGGATCGAACGTGACCGCCGGTGGTGCCTGGGTGGTGGGGTACGCCTGGTGGATGCGGGTGCGGGATCGGGTGGAGCGGTAACGACGTGACGCTCCCGTTCGGACTGACTCCATGCCCGTCCGTTGACCCAGCTCCGTGCGCGACGCTTCTGATCGAGGCTGGAGGGGTGTGGCCACTGGTTTCGTGTTTGCTGTATACGGTCGACCGCGGGGAGCCGGGGTTGGAGAAGTTCCAGTCCCACGAGAATCGCGTGTTATGGATTGACGTCAGAGATGGGGAGCCCATGGCGAGCGGGTGAGCCTTGTGTTTTTGCGCTTGGTGGGGTTGGTTCGGGTTGACGACTTGGCGTTCTTGTCTATCGGCAAGAGGCGGCAGGCCAGCTGGAATGCAAAAGCCAAGGTCAACATGAGGCGCACTTGAAATCGTGGTTGTCGCCGGAAGGGAAACGTACCGAGAAGAGTACCAACGAGGTAGTTCTTCTTCTTGACGTTTTTAAAGATATCGTGCTTCAAGAGGGCCTCAGCCGTCGGCCTGTCAAAATGCGCGAAGACGAATAGAGGTCAGTTGCCCACGTTCGAGACAAAGCCTGTTCACAGCTGTCCTGCGCACCTTTGAGCCGGATCCTTAACTAGGCAACTATCCACAAACTCTTTCAGACCCTTCGAGTACTTGAACTTGCCGGCATCCCTATCCAACGTCGGCGGAGCGTTCTGCAAGGTGCTCAACAGCACCCTCTTGACGTCCCTTTCCCGGCTTCCCGGAGCCCGGCCCATGCACATCTCGATGACGGTGATGCCCAGACTCCAAATGTCCGCGGAGGAATCATAGTGCTGTTGGGTGATGACCTCGGGCGCCATCCACGAGGGCGTGCCGACGAAGCTTTTACGTTTCTTGATGGTTGATTTACCCGTGGTGTCGTTTGTGGTGGGTTTGGGTGGTCTAGCGCCGTAGATAAGCGGACCGCCCGTGGACCCACCAAAGCCATTTCGGACGGCATTCATCATGCCGTTTTGGCCAGCGTCTTCTTCATCCGAGAGTGAGACGGCGACGCCAAGATCACCCAAAAGAACCCTGCACGTGTTTCCCGGTGGCGTTTAAGCATTTTTGATTTTATGGGGGGAGAATGTTCCGCCGCAGAATGGGTTTTGTCCGGGGTTTGCCAAGAGATAAAGGATAACAACGAAGAGGGCCGGGTGGCAATTAGTTGCTCCGTTCAGGGTCCGTAGACGGAAAGAACAGAAAAAACGCACGTTCCGTCGTCGTCGACAAGTAGGTTGGCGGCTTTAATGTCTCGGTGGATGAAACCGTTGATGTGCAGGTAGTTGAGACCTTGGAGGGCTTGGTACAAGATGCACTTGACCACGTCCTCGTCCACTGGTGCCGAAGTTTGCCGGTCAGGACTGATCGAAATGCCAAGTTGAGGAATGAAAGACTCACGACCATCAATAAAGGAATATTTGATGATATCAGCTACGCTTCCTTTATTCATAAGCCTCATGGCGATGTAGAGTTGGGGTCCCATCATCCAGCTGCCGCGAACTCTTAGGACGTTCGGATGCTGCGGAATCGGCGAAAAGCCAAGCGGGGATTAGCTTTTGCCTTGCCACCAAGAGGATCGCACATGAATGTTCGGCCCACCTTGCTTAGAGACATGAGCTGGGTCTCCCTCGTCAGCAGTCGCAACGCTGGTGGAGCGAGTTTATCCAAGTTGAGGACCTTGAGAGCGCAGGGCAAATCTTTCACTTTGCCCGTTTGCGGATTCTTGTAATGGTAGATGGCTTGATAGACGATGGAACTGGCTCCGAAACCGATGGGGGATAATCGTGTGTAGTCCGCAGCGACATCCGAGTACATGAGCCAATCATCCTTGACGGCTCCGATGAATTCCCGCTCTGCTGGTGATGAATCCATGTTGAACGAACGTTGGTTGGGGGGTGGTAAGGACGCGAGGTCCAGAGGAGGTGGATGTGGTTGGAGGGAGAAGAGAGATCAGAAACCGAAGTGGACTTTTAGGGTGGAAACAAAAGAGTCTTTCGGCCTCTCACGCGCATTTAGGGGTGCAGACGAGCAAGCGCGCTTACGCCCACCCTCTTTACCGAACCAAACGGAGAGCCCCTACATGCACACACGTGCATGCCACTATGTTACATACTAAACTCTCCCCACTTAAATCCTTACTACGGCCTTCGACCTAAAGTTCCCCCACTTGTGGTTGCCACCTTCCGAAACCGGCCAGTAGTGCGACTGCGCCCAAGTGGCCTCCACTATGCAACAAGACGACCAAGCATCTTTCCAAGATGAGGGCTGCCGTGTTGGCGGTCATGGCGGATATGCCGCCTAGCAGTCTTTGTCACCGAAACACAGTCTCGGGTCGGGAAGCGCCGACCGGTAATCACAATGGAACTCAAATTCAACAGGGTAGTGGCTGAAGTTCCATGGCGGGTTATCTATCATCAAACACGCCTCAGTTTTATGCACACGTTTCGGTTTTTTCTTTTTTTTTTAGTTTTCTACGTACACTAGTCCGTCACCTTTTTGGTCTCTCAGTCAGGATTGATATTTTTTTTCCGAGGGTTTGTTATGCCGGGAAATGGATAGGCAGCTCTATCTTTTATCAATTGCTGACGCCGTTCTTTGATCTTACTGATCATACACCGGCCACCGAGAATCGTCCGCGGGCCGTGATCATTTGTCTATCGACGCCATCATAGGGGTTGTTGATGGACGATCTAGTGTCTATTTGTGACGTCGAGCAATGAAGTAATGCACCCCTCAATCGCGCCTTGGCTGAGGTCGCAGCTGCATCATGCACGTGTCCAACCTCCCCGTCGGCGCCGACGGCGTAGATCCAATTTCAGAGTCTGTCGACATGTGAGTTCAGACTTGACCCACGGGCCACGAACGATATTCGAAACCTTGCAAATGACATTAGCCTCCCACCCATGATTTCCAATTAGCGTAAGATGTACATGCCGACACCTGAGTTTGCCGTCTGGTTCGAGATCTCGGCTCACACATACCGGTCCGAAGGTGGCGGGCACGCGTGTTGTCGCGTGTTGTCTCGTTACCTAAGTCGAACCGTGCGAAACGCTCTTCCAAAGACTCTCACCTCCACCGCTTTGGCGGCTTTGTCCCCTAGGCCTGGATTCCCGATTGCGAACCAAACTCGTCTCATAGAAACCTAAGCGCTACCACCACCTATAATCAAGCTTAATATGGACCGAAGGCGTAGCGGAGGAAGTGGCGCCAAAACTCGTCCACCGACCACCGAAGGTTTGGAAAGCCACCACTTCCTGGTCCCACCTTGACTTACTAATCACTCCTGCCTTTGGAAACCAAACAGCTCTCCAGCATTGGTCTCAAACACTCACTTCTCTGCGCGAAGTCTCCCGCCTTCAATCTCAACCGACTCCTCCACCTGAAACCGTTCGCAAGATCGACAAATGGATGAGCAACTTGCCTTCCCCGGCCTCGGACGACTCTCCCCCCTCGGAGTCGTTCGAGAACTTGAAGATGGTCAAACAGAAGCTGATACCTGGGCTGAACGAGATCAAAGCGGGGGCGGAAGCTGAAGCGAAGTGAGTGGTTTGTTTGTTGTGTTGTTTCTGAGTGGTGTTGCTGACGTCTGACCGGATTCGTCGGGACGGGTTTTTAGAGCTATTGCTGACGCGCTCGCCAACCTTCAATCCTTGATCGCATTACGAAAGGGACCAGACGGTGGGCTTCGTTGGTCGTGTTGCATCAAATCTTTGCCACTAACCACTCGAGCTCTCCACGACAGACAAAAACCGGATCAAACGCGCCCGAGCTTCCTCCCCCTCTTCCCTCCCAGGCTCCCCAGCCGCCCGTTCTCTTTCGTTTACAGGTCTACCCCAACAACAATCCCAACAGCAGGCTCAACCTCCATCCCACCCACCTCCGGGCGGCATCTCTCGCAGCGCCTCTCAATCTCAAGTGGGCGGATCCCGATCGAAGCGCGAGTGGCTTTCACCTCAACTGCCTCTGCAACCGGGTCGCAAAGTCGCGTTCCGTCAGCCGTCTGGTGGGAAAGCCGGTGGCGTTGGTGGAGAAGGCGGCGACGGGGATGTTGAGACGAGTTGGATTTTGGTTACGGTGAAGAGGTGTATCGGAAATGATCAGAAAAAGTGAGTTTCTAGCGAATGAATCTACCCCTTTCTATACCTTCGGTCATTCCTGGTTTACATCGAGACTCACCACGCTTTTCTCCCGCTCATCTCAGGTACGAAGTGGAAGATGAAGATCAGGAAGACCGGAAACCAGGCGAACCAGGAAAAGTCTACAAAACAACCTTGAAGAACCTGCTACCCTTACCAGATCCGAACGCAGCACCAGACAGTCCAAGCCACCTTAATGCGTACGACGAATTCCCCGCGGGAAGGAGCGTATTGGCGCAGTACCCCGATACGAGTTGTTTCTACAACGCAGTGGTTGTTTCGGGTCCCAAAGATCCCCAAAGGGTGAGTACTGAAGGCCAAGGCATGCGGCTTTATTTCCTTTCTCTGCATTCTCCTTTTTTTCCCGAGGGTTTTTTCCCGTCATTGGGATTACACGGCTGCTCCGATCTCGCTAACGTGGACTATTTTCCCTTCTCGGATCAGGTGCCTGGGCAGCCGAAGAACGCTCCTGTGTACAGGCTCAAGTTTGAAGACGATGATGATCAGATTCGGGTGGTGGATGCTCATTTGGTGGTCGAGGCTCCACCACAATAGTCAGGTCAAGAGGTATGAGTATTTTTGTCGTGTTTTCTGCTGGTTGGAGAATGGCTGCTGACATGGCGTATAAACGAGCAGCTTTTTTTGTTCTTTGCGGATTACATCGCACGTCGGACAACATGTATTTTATGCTGCGTTCTGCAATGCAAAAAACGAGACTGTACCCACATTAACCGTTTCCGGCGTTTTGACATACTGCGTAGAAGGAGCTCCAACTCCGAAACGGTTCAACTCTCGCAGTAGTAGTAACTTTTTAGTCGTAACAAGAAGCGCTTTTCATTTTAGGGGAAAGGGATTTA
>WSUI01000452.1:2182-26829 GCA_019633595.1 Tulasnella sp. UAMH 9824
ACTTGGATTTTTCAAAATAATAGCTCGACGACCTCTCAAGCGCCGTGAAACAGCTCGGCGCGCACAACAGACAACCGCCCACCTCGTCATCCCCACCCACGCAACCCGCACACCCTCCACACCAACCCCCGACTTTGCAGATCCCCGCGACCCGCCCCGCAGGAGGGTTCGGATGGAGGAGCCCCTCGACGTCGAGCTACAATTCGTTCAAGGAGCAGTTCAACGCTCGCAACAAGCAGCGTCAGGCCGGGCAGCAGACCCCAGGGCGAGTCGCCTCTCCACCACCGCTGCAGAGGTCCACGACCGCTCCGGCCGTGACGGTCCAACCACCCTCAGCTTCCTCTCCTACCACCAGGCCCATGGGATACCCCGGCCCCCAGAATACCGCTGCTACGCCGAGGATCTTAGCCGTACCGGCCCCCGGAGGCTATTCGTCCGCGTCATCTCGGGACGACTATTACCTCTCCTCGAGGAACCGCCAGCCTTTGCTGTACGATAGTCCCGCGTCGACGCAAGGCGAGCTGTAAGGATGAGGGAAAAAGTCCGGTGGCTTGGCAGTAGGGACGATTGGATGGGGAAGGCTAAGACCGGAATCATCGCGCCGGTTGGCCCGGAGAGTAGACGAGTCGAGCAGAGCAGAGCCTCTTCGGCCTTCTTCTGCCCAGGCGAGGCAGGTACGAGGAGGTGAGGTGGTGGCGTAGGACGCGTGTTTTTGCGTGGTTTTAGCCCCCCCCTCGCCTGCTTCTCTCCTCTCGTCCTACTGCAACACGTCGGCCGATCGATCGGTTTATTTTTATCGCCGCATATCTCGACAATTCGAGGTGACAACGGAGCGAGCGTGAATGGGCCTGGCTTCTCGCGTGCCACACCCAGCCCATACGACCTTTCAACACCCCCACCCTCAACCACCCCTATTCCTTGTTGATTCTTCTTCTTTTGAATGCCTTTTGGCGCTTCGCGGGGTTTTCTCGAGTTTTGATCGATTTCTTCCTCTTCTTTTGTAAAAACCTTAATTCGATACCCCGCTCTTCCACACCCTCCTCTGCAACAACCACCCTCTCACCTCTCGTCTCTGTTCTTGTTTTATGCATGTTCACTCTTCTGGGCCTTCTCATAGCATTCTTTGTTCGGCGCCGCTGTTGGATTGGAAAATCTCTTTTTCTCTTTGCCATCTCGCTTTCCCCATATCTTGTCTGTGTTTATTGCTATAAGTACTTGATTGTTTGAAGTCTGCTCCCCCAAATCCTTTTCTCCTTCAAATTCCCCCTTTTTGGTTCCGCTCGCGTGTGTTATTACACATGTTTTTTTCACGAAACGATCGTCGTCACGTTTCTCTCGTCTCCTCCTGTCACATTATGCATGTTCTTGGGTTCTTGGATCGGTTTTCTCGATTTCTCCACATTCTTCCTTCCATCCAACCACACAAATTATCATGTTCTCGGGATCATACTGTCTTGTTGTCACGCATGCAATATATTGTTTTTCTTCTCTTACTACAAAGGGTCGTGTGCAATGTAGAAGATCGTTCACAAGGACATTTTTAACTCCCCATGGGTACTACCCCCATCCGTCTTTTAAGCAGATCCATCTCCAAGATACCTCGCCTTGACCTCCCTTCTATTCAATCCTTTAGCCGTGACGGTCTGCGGGTCGCCAGGGACAAGGTCGATGGCTTGGTCGCTCCATTTGGCTTCCTCTCCGTCCGCGACGTCCAAAACGATTCCCTTCATGGGTCGGTCTGTGGAGAGCGTGACCGAATCTCCGTCCACGGCGATCTTGAAGCCCAATTCGGAGGGAGCTGGGAAGTGGACGAACTTGAAGGGTTCGGGCCTACAACGCGGGACGTAATTCAGGTGAGTGGCGTCGAGCTTGTCACAAGGGACGAGGACGTAAATAGGACGCACCAATTAGCATATCTCGCCAGGACCGTTCCGTCGCTATCCAACAGCCTCGCAGACACGATCAACGTCCTCGGCACTTCGCTCTGCTTCGTTCTCAAAGGTTGTCCAAATTCGACCAGGCTTCCCTTGAACACCTCAGTACTGGCATTAGGCGCGAGCTTGACTTCCTTGTGAGGCATCTCGTAAACGAGAACCTTGGAAGCATCCGAGGCGGTCAAGTCGAACGTCTTGACGTCCAAGACGACCGTCTTCTCTTCCAAAGTCGAGTTGGTACCCCAGATCTCCAACGAATAGTCGGCGGTGAAGTGGGCGCGGGTGTTGGGGTGGTTTGGATCGTAAGTGATGACTTCTTTTCGGGTCATGCCGACCGTGAAGGGACGTAGCTCCCGTTTGATGGAGAAGTAAGCGGGTTTGGGGCGAAGGAAGTAGTCGACGATCGCCCAGCTCGTGACGGGCCAGCAATCGTTGATCTTTCATATGAGAGAGAAGGAAGACCGTGAATTAGACCCGCTTTTGGCTGGCTACTTCTTAAAGACCCTCGCACTCACCTGCCACACGAGAGCTCCCGCGGTGTACTCTTTGCCTTTTCCGCGCCAGTTCCTCCTCCACAAACGATAAGCAGATGACAAAGTCTCGGCTTGCATGACTTGGGTGTAGTAAACGTAGCTCTCGATGTCGAAGGCGTGCTTGAAATTCTCCATGAGGTACAACTATGAACGAGGAAAGGCCAAATTCAGGTCAGTGTTCAAACCTCATGTACGCCTGAAGGACTTTTGGCTTGCCTCCAAACGTCGCTCGAAGCCATCAGCCTTGTTATGGTTGTTCATCGTTCGCGATTGTGGGTACCTCTCGGCTTTGTCGTCACCGACCCAGTAATCGACAGTTCTGATATCGGGATAGCCTTGCATCCCGAACTCGGAGACGAAGCGGCCAGCGAGCTTGTCCCAGTTGTGCCATGGCTCTTGCGAGCCGTGCCAGACGTTCCCTGAATATAGCTTGTCAATGAAAGTACATCGCAAGTATTCAGGTCTAAGGGACCCACATTGATGAAGATCACCGTATGTACTGTCGTTCGTTGGTTTACCGTATCCAGAGTACGGAGAGCCCCTATGGTAAAAGATATCGGAGTGCTTGTCGATGATCGATGGCAAGACCCTTTCGTAGATGTGCCTCGCGGGGAAGTTGGTCTTTCTGAAGTCACTCTTTGGATCCTCGTCGCTGTAATCGAGTTCTAACTTCATGCTTTCAGCGATTTGGTAATCCTCGTTGTTTCCAGCTGCGAAGAGGGACGATGTTTGATTAGCCCGGTATTTCGCCAAGCAAATGACAGTCCCTGACCCCAAATAGCGAGAGAAGGATGGTGTCTCAGCCTCTTGACGTTCTGTTCGGTCTCGGTCTCCACTCGCTTAAGGAAGTCGTCGTATGCTGGATATTGACCACATCCGAACATGCTATCCTGCCAGACAAGGAGACCGAGTTCTATGAATAAACCATGTGTCAGACCTGATTCTAGCCAAGTTTAGCGAGGTGTTCTTACCATCGCAAGTGTCATAGAAGATATCAGGTTCGTAGATGCCTCCACCCCAGACACGGATCATATTCTGGTTTCCTAAGGTGCTTTGGGGTCAACTTGGGAATATGACGGGACGAAGAGAAGCCAATGTACCATCAACCATGAGCTGAAGCCATGCCCTGTACCGATCATCAGAAATGCTAGGGTGGTCATGAAGCCATCAGTAACACAAGACATTCCCGGGGGAAAACGCGACTAACTTGGTCAGGAACGAGTCTGCCGGAATCCAGTTTGATCCTGAATAGGGTCTCCTTCAGAATTCGCGCTGGTTGCTCACAATTATTAATGAAGAGCACCAACCTCCACAGAATATCCTAACATTGTTAACTTCGAAGAGGAACGAGCGTCCTTCCTCTCCTTCCAGGGGGTCTTGAACGATGCGCAGCCGACGAACACCAATCTTCTGTGCCTTGCTATCCAACGACTTGCCACCCTGTTCACAGGACGATTTATTAGCTTGTCACCCCTGCTTCTGAAAAGAAGTTTCGCTCTTCCCCGACCTCATCGGCGACTTGAACGTCAACAGTATACAGAACCTGCTTCCCGTATCCCACGGGCCACCAAAGCTCCAATTCGCCAGTCTTGGCCTCTAGGGAGGTCGAGCCTTTTCCCTTTGAAATGCTGATGTCGGCGGTTTTCAAAGCCTTCCCAGAAGCATCCTTCAAAACAACGGATGCTGTGGCGGACACCTCGGAAGAGAGAGCAATAGTGACGTCAATGACGCCTGCTAATGATTCGTCCACTTTCGTGGAAACTCGGAGATCGTCGATTCGAACGTTGTACGCCTCGAGGTAGACTGGCTTCCATGGACCTGTGGTCAATAGGACTGGTCCTAAAGACGGAGAGCGAATCTTGAGGGATCAAGACAATATTACAATTTTGCGTACGACGCACCCCAGTCCCAGCCGTATCGGTATTGGGCAGTGCGGACGTGGAGACGGCTCGAGTCTCCGTTCCAGAGAGCACCCTTGCCATGAGCAGCTTCGAGTTCCTTACCAATGAGGTAGGAACTCGGGAAGCTCAACAGGAGGTCGTTGGCGCCAACTTTGAGATGCTCCTTTGCTGGTAGACGGTACGACACGAACATATTGTTCGTTTCTGCGAGTTTATGTCCATTCTAGGGAGATGACTTCGTCTTAGTGACCCTAAAATACGAGCAACAGCCGCGGGCTTCAACGCACAAGTTCCACAACGGCATTGGTGTCCAGACCTTCGAAAACAAGATCAACGTGTGGCTCGGCCAACTCTTTTTCAGTCACGTCGAAAGTGGTCTTGAACGCCCAAGCTGCTTCACCGAGCCCTATTAAGTACAGTATCAGCTCAATGGTCAGGCCCACGCGATGCGTTGAATAGTCTGTACACTGGACATCCCACTCATGTAGACCTACAAATGGGTCTGGAATCTTCTTCAGCTTGACCAATTCGGCATGGGTGCTGGTGGGGAACTGAGAGACGGGAATCCACTCTCCGTCGGCATTGGCTTCACCTCCGCCCACTTGGGTGAAGGACCAGTTCTGGTTGATGGGAAGAACGGAAGGCATGATGACAGTGGACTAGAGTCGAGAGATACGAGTCTCCGTGCCCGGGTATTTATACAAGGTGCTGCGAGTGAAGCTATCTGACTGGGGTAGGTTCCGCTCAACTCAGATGGATGGCTCTCACCCGGCATCGGACCGGGTCACGGGACCACACGTGAAGGGTTCCGCCGGCGTGTGCGTGTTCGTTCGCGTATTGCACGAAAGGGGTCTCTCTGTCTCCCTCGCATTGGGCATGTCCTTGATACTCCCCATTTGGGAGGTCACATTCCTTATCCCATCCAATCACCAATTCGCCGCGTTCCCAGACCGTTGTCAGGCATGCGAATTCATATCATATTTTTCCTTTTTTCACGCCAAAACTCCGAGTGGGGGGTTACAGAAGCGATACAGAGACTATAGAGAAAGATTTTGACTAATACTGTGGGGTACGATTGCTTACAAGTGACGCTAACGTCTGGCTTGCAAACTCGATTTTAAGCAGAACCATCTCCAAGATACCTCGCCTTGACCTCCCTTCCGTTCAATCCTTTAGCCGTGACGGTCTGGGGGTCACCAGGAACAAGGTCGATCGCTTGGTCGCTCCATTTAGCTTCCTCTCCACCGTCCGCGACGTCCAAAACAACTCCTTTTAATGGCCGGTCGGTTGAGAGCGTGACTGAATCTCCATCCACGGCGATCTTGAAGCCCAATTCGGAGGGAGCTGGGAAGTGGACGAACTTGAATGGTTCGGGCCTGCAGGCGCACGCAATTTAGGATGGGGCGTCTCTAGGTTAGCAACTCCAAGGTAGGAACAGAAACCGGAGCGTAATAGGACGCACCAGTTAGCATATCTCGCCAGGACCGTTCCATCGCTATCCAACAGCCTCGTGGAGACAATCAACGTCCTAGGCACATCGCTCGGCTTCGTCCTCAAAGGTTGTCCAAATTCGACCAGGCTTCCTTTGAAAAGCTCGGTGCTCGCGTTGGCCGCAAGCTTGACTTCCTTTTGAGGCATCTCGTAAACAAGAACTTTAGAAGCATCCGAGGCGTTCAAATCGAAAGTCTTGACGTCCAAAGTGACAGTCTTTTCTTCCAGGGTCGAGTTGGTACCCCAGATCTCCAACGAGTAGTCAGAAGTGAAGTGGACGCGGGTGTTGGGGTGGTTGGGTGAGTAAGTGGTCACTTCCTTTCGGGTCATGCCAACTGTGAAGGGACGGAGCTCGCGTTTGATGGAGAAGTAAGCGGGTTTAGGGCGGAGGAAATAGTCGACGATGGCCCAGCTTGTGACGGGCCAGCAGTCGTTGATCTATGGTGGGAGAGTGAAGGTAGACCGTGAATTAGACCTGCATTTCGCTGGTTAATACAGGTCTCCATAGCTCTCACCTGCCACACGAGGGCGCCAGCGGTGTACTCTTTGCCCTTGCCGCGCCAGTTCCTCCTCCACAAGCGATAAGCAGATGCCAGAGTCTCGGCCTGCATGACTTGAGTGTAGTAGACATAGCTCTCGATGTCAAAAGCGTGCTTGAAATTCTCCATGAGGTACAGCTAAAGTTTAAACCAGCGAGTGCCAAATTCAGTTCAGCGTTCAGTCTCAAGTACGCAGAGGCCTCTGCTGGCATACCTCTAAACGTCGCTCAAAGCCATCAGCCTTGTTGTGGTTGTTCATCGTCCTCGATTGTGGGTACCTCTCGGCTTTGTTGTCACCGACCCAGTAATCAACGGTTCTGATATCGGGATAACCTTGCATGCCGAATTCGGAGACGAAGCGACCAGACAGCTTGTCCCAGTTGTGCCATGGCTCTTGCGAGCCGTGCCAGACGTTCCCTGTGTGCTTCTTTGTCAAAACGCGCGATCTCGCAGGCGCTGGAGCTCGAGGGACTCACATTGATGAAGATCACCGTATGTACGGTCGGTCGTAGGCTTGCCATATCCGGAGTATGGCGAGCCTCTGTGGTAAAAGACGTCGGAGTGGGCGTTGACAATTGAGGGCAAGACTCTTTCGTAGATATACCGAGCGGGGAAGGTAGTCTTTCGGAAGTCGCTGTTTAGATCTTCGTCATTGTAGTCGAGACCCAAGTTGAGTTGTTCCGCGACTTGGTAGTCCTCATTGTTTCCGGCTACCGGGAAAACGGTGTCTGTTCAACCTGTTGCCAGATTAAGAAGAGAAGCACCCTTACCCCAAATGGCGAGAGAAGGATGGTGCCTAAGCCTCTTGACGTTCTGCTCGGTCTCGATCTCCACCCGCTTAATGTAGTCGTCGTATGCTGGATATTGACCACATCCGAACATACTATCTTGCCAGACAAGGAGACCGAGTTCTAAGGGAAAATACGTGTTAGTCTTGATTTCGGTGACGTCCAAGATGGTTCCCATACCATCGCAAATATCGTAGAAGATATCGGGTTCGTAAATGCCTCCACCCCAGACTCGAATCATATTTTGGTTTCCTGTGGCGCCTCAATGTTAACCCAAGGACATGACTAGGTCAAGCGAAAAGAACATACCATCAACCATAAGCTGCAGCCATTCACGATAGCGATCGTCGGAGATGCTAAGATTGCAATGGACTGGTCAGCGACGTATTAGAATCCAACGGAAAATGCTACACACTTAGTTAAGAACGAGTCGGCTGGGATCCAATTGGATCCTGAGTGACCACATCAGAGTCAATATTCATTCGTCAACTCAGAATCATCGATGAAGAGGACCGACCTCCGCAGAACATCCTAACGTTGTTGACTTCAAAGAGGAACGTGAGACCCTCCTCTCCTTCTAGTGGGTCTTGGACGATGCGCAGGCGACGGACACCAATCTTTTGCGTCCTGCTATCTAACGGCTTGCCACCCTGTTTGCAGGAAGACTCTGTCAGTCACCGATCTCGGCGCAGACTGCCGTTCTTCCCTGACCTCGTCAGCGACTTGAACGTCGACTGTATGCAGCACCTGCTTCCCGTATCCAACCGGCCACCAGAGTTCCAGCTCGCCTGCTTTTGCTTCAAAGGAGGTCGAACCTTTGCCATTGGAAATGCTGATGTCGGCGGTTTTCAATGCCTTTCCGGAGGCATCCTTCAAAACGATGGATGCTTTTGCAGACGCCTCGGAAGAGAGTGCAACGGTGACATCTATAACCGCTGCGAGAGATTCGTCGACTTTGGTGGAGATTCGGAGATCATCGATTCGGATGCTGTATGCCTCCAGGTAGACTGGCTTCCACGGGCCTGTAGTCAACAGGACTGGTCCTGAAGACGAGGGCGAATTATAAGTGATGTGGATAATACCGCAATGCGGTGTATGACGCACCCCAGTCCCAACCATATCGATACTGAGCAGTGCGGACATGAAGACGGCTCGAGTCACCGTTCCAGAGGGCACCTTTGCCATGAGTAGCTTCAAGTTCTTTACCAATGAGGTAGGAACTCGGGAAGGTCAATAGGAGGTCATTGGAGCCAATTTTGAGGTGTTCCTTCGCCGGTAAACGGTATGACACGAACATATTGTTCGTCTCCGCGAGCTTATGGCCATTCTATCAAAAGGACGTCGTGTCAGTGACCACGAGATACGGACATCCAAGTGCGCATTCCCGGCGAAACGCACAAGTTCCACAACAGCGTTAGTATCCAAGCCCTCGAAAACGAGGTCGACGTTGGGTTCGGCCAGTTCTTTTTCGGTCACGTCGAAAGTTGTTTTGAAAGCCCATACGGCTTCGCCAAGCCCTATTGAGACCTATGTTAGCTCCACGAGCGCAACCGGGCGCTGTACTGAGTGGTCCTTACACTGAACATCCCACTCGTGTAGGCCGACAAACGGGTCTGGGATCTTCTTCAACTTGACGAGCTCGGCATGGGTGCTAGTGGGGAACTGAGAAGCGGGGATCCACTCCCCGTCGGCATTGGCTTCACCTCCGCCAACTTGGGTGAAGGACCAGTTCTTGTTGATGGGAAGAATGGAAGGCATGATGACGATGGAATCGAAGCGAAAGACATGGCCCTCTGTGCATGGTATTTATACAAGATGATGCGAGTGTAACTGTGAACTGGAATCAGCCTCCTCTCAACTCTGATGAGCATTGGACAGCGGGAGCTCGCGCCCGGCATCGGACCGGGTTACGGGGTCACACGCGATTGGCCGTTGCAGGGGTCGCCATTTATCCGAAAGTGCTCTGCGAGCTGGCCAAGCAACACACCAGGCTCAAGATGGTGCAGTCTCCGACCCACGCGCAGTCACTGGAATTTTCCCGGAGGTTTGGCGGAAGCGCTATGCCTGGACAAGAAATTGTCAACAGGGCTGAAGCCTCCTGTCCCCCGTCTTCATTCGGACCGGTCTGATGAAGAGCGGAGAAAGCGAATAGGGGCCGAAGCCGAGATGATGTCGGTGCCGCCAAAGCGGAGGTGTGTATTGGAAAACAGGATAACTTGACCAGACCAGGAATAAATGTGCATGAAGTATGTCCATGAAGAAGCGATACAGAATGTTGCACAGCGGAGCAATGAAAGAAGACAAATCCTGGGATAGAGTGAGCGGGTATTAGTGAGTGGAGGGTATATGTTAAGACATATAAGGAAGGGGTTCCAACCGCGAAAAGACGTGAAAACAATCCGACGACGAAACCCCGTTCAGCAGCACTTCCCCCTCAGACCTTTCTTCTTGTTCTCTTCGCTGAACCCAAGTCGCACGCTTAATCGACTGCCACTGCTGACCCGTCGTAGCGTCCGATCGCCGTAGCTTACGCCCGTTCCTGGCTTGTCTGGATCTAAAGCCCCCGATTCGATGGCCAGAAGGACCGACCGAGCCGCGAGAATGAACGGAGACTCCACATTCTCGCCTGTGAAAGATGACGTCTCGACATAATGTACGTCTGTGTCCGGGTTGTGCGGAACGGTGAGCGACTGGCCGGATGGCACAGAGTATAAGGACAAACGCACCGTTTTCGGCTGCCCAACGACTTGCTTCCGCCCACTCTACTTCTCGATCTTCTTCACGATCAGACTTATTTCCCACTACCACGGCTATCAGGTTCGGACTCCCCAACGCTCGCGCGTCCGCTAGCCAACGGGCCAGATTTGCGAAGGACTGCCGACTGATAAGAGGAGAACAAAAGTTAGTGTCGCTGAAAAGGACCGAAGATGCGCTCAATACACTTGCCTCGTTATATCAAAGACTATGAGCGCAGCCGCGGCGCCTCGATAATAACTTCGGGTCACGGAGCGGAATCTTTCCTGTCCTGCTGTATCCCATAGCTGGAGTCGCCAAAGAAATTAGTTCAAGTCCTAGCTCCTCAAAGTATATGATGCCCACCTGCAGTTTTATCTTCTTGTCCCCAACATTGATTGTCCGACTTGAAAATTCCACGCCGATGGTATGTTGGGAATGTTCCTTGACTGAATTGGCAGTAGATCTTCAGGCCCTCTTTCTCTATTCAGATACGACGGATGCACTTACACGTGTTCTGCGTGAAATGATATAAGAGGCATGATTTGCCTGTCCCGGTCTCTCCTATAGTGGTGAACGCAACGATGCCGAACGTGTTTCAGCCCACCGAAACCCGGCCCCGAGCCCCCCTTTATGAGCCTACATCACGACGAACCGATAATGATGATTTTCAGCAGAAAGTCTGCAAGATAGACAAGCAAGCAGCTCGTCAACGACCGCCTTTGTGCGTGTCCACAGGCATATGTGGCTCACCATACGCCTCTACCATCTCCGTCGCATCCTGGTAAATCGGCATGATTGCAGACGCTCTTTCTGTGTTATTCCGGCGGGTACTTCAATAGTGCTGTATTAGGTCAGGAGTAGAGTACGAGCTTAAAGTTCGTGCCGCCTGTGCTGGCCTGGCGTCGGTGGTCGGGAGGAGTGAGGAGCGTAGGGGCTTTCGAAGGTTTGGTCCAGTTAGTGACGGCGAATGCGGTCACTCGCGCCGAAATAACCGGCTCAGCCTCGAACGCGGCCGCAACTGAGAACGCAAGGGCCTGCTAGTTGCACATCGTCTGCGATAAAGAATTCATTTAGGTTGCAACGAACGGTGAAGAACCTCGATGGACTTTGATGATGAGAGAACTTTTGCTACCCTGACCACACGGAAAAAGGAGTCCGATTGATGAGGTAGGAAATGATGGGAGAACCGATACAGGAGAGAGTGAGAGAACGGAATAACAGCTATCCAAGCTTGCAAGCGAAAGATGTATTTATATTCAAGGTGCAAGATCGCGACCAGCGCCACTTGCTTAGTTTCGGCGGAAACACCTGAAAAGATTCCGTCTGAAGAAGTAGTACAGGCACTACAAGCAAAGGAATCGGTCAGAGGAAAGCGCCGTTCGAGAATACTGATATCACTTACTCCAATGAAGCGAATCATTGAGAGGCCAAAAGTTGCCCAGAGAATGAACTTGACTAGAAGAGTCATCGCGAGTAGTCAGCAATACGAACTTTTCAATAATAACAACTTGGAAGACATACAGTATGCGTTCTGCTTCTTTCGTTGCGTCTCCTCGTTGGCGTTCAAGCTGTTCTCCTCCGAAATTGCAAGCGTCAAGGCTGCATTGCATAGCATCCAGAAAGCGACGAGACGAGTTCGGAATGTCTTGTTTGAATCCTATGGAGATCACCTCGATCAGACACGTTGCTGAGGCTGCCATCGTAGCACTGCACTTACATCCGCGTTTGGCTTTTCGACGACCTCCTTC
The DNA here is from genome assembly GCA_019633595.1 of Tulasnella sp. UAMH 9824. Lineage (NCBI taxonomy): Eukaryota > Fungi > Basidiomycota > Agaricomycetes > Cantharellales > Tulasnellaceae > Tulasnella > Tulasnella sp. UAMH 9824. The sequence goes on from WSUI01000452.1 coordinate 13,853, forward strand.
TTCACCAAAGGTGCGACCGCGCGTGTCACAGTCTCCTTGAAGGCGGCATCGATATCCTCCTGCACCTTTTCCATGTCCTCGACAACCGCAGGGCCTGCTCCGCCTGGTTTCTTGGACGACACCGATGGAAGAGCGTCGTCCTTGTCGCTTCCTTTGGTACCCCAAGAGACGTCGTGCCTTTGGATGACAAGTTCGATAAAATTCCCAAGGTAGAGTGTGTCGCGGTTACTTACAGGTTGCAGAATGCGTAAACGTTCAAAATATTTGTAAAGCTGGGTGCAAGAAGGAGATACTGGATAAAGCTTGAGAACATATGCCATGGGTCACGCTGTGGACATACCGGGCATCAGTTCCAATGTAGAGCAAGGGGATAAGGCTTAGCTGGGCTTACGTAGAGAATGGAAGCCGATAGGTAAATACCGAACGTCGAAACCAACGCCGCAAGGAGGACACCGTTCGGGCCACTGAGCAAAGTGGTGATCTTTTGGCTGACAGTCGGAGCATTAACGAAGTTGATTTGCTAAACGAGGGGGATGCGTTAAACATGGCACCCATGAATAAACCATCTTATAACTAACCGAGAAGGCCTTGACGGTCAGGAAAATCGAGCAGAAGATGAGATAAGCCGACAACACTGCATAAACGGCGAAGGTTGCGACGTAGAGTGGCACCTCTCCTTTGGGCCGGTTACCCAACGCGAGAATGAACTAAAGAATAAGGCATTAGAGTGAGTCATGACCCCAAGTCCTAAAGACGAGACGTCCCCACCTGCAAAGTCAGGAAACCGAGGTAGAGCCATTTCACAACCAAGTTGCCCCAATGAGTCTGTATCAGATAACAACTATCAGCCAGTTTTCGGCCACGGTGGTCGATTTTTTGCGTACGATGGCTTGGGTTCCGAATACATAGACGGGGGGAGATTGTTGCGGTAACAACTGGATGATGATGCTGAACGTGAGCCACAAGTTGGCTAAGGCGAACCAAGAGAAAACTAGAGAGATGATGTTGTACTATGGTGTGCATAGAAACGACGGTCAGGTGGACGGTATGGGTGAGCAACGTGCCATGACATACAAGGGCTTGAATGTGGAAGAAAATCATGCTATAGAAGAAGGCAAGATTAGCTGAGGCGTGCGCTGGGGCGGCTGGGGGTCCATACCGGATAATGCCATGGCTTGATTTGTACAAGTCGAAGAAGTGGATCAAAGAATACTAAAGCCGGTCGCAAAGTGAGTAAAACCCTCCCAAACAGAGCAACCAACGTACCACGGAGGCAGCGAAAGAACCGTTCAGCCACCGACGGCGTTGTCCGATCAATTCAGCAGCTTGTTCTGAGGATAATTTCCCGATCAGCCTTGCGGGTATACTCCTCTTCTTGGATTCTAGATACGTACCGGGTACGTCAGTCTCAGCTTTACTGGGCTTCACGTAAGTTAAAGTCCACTTGGCGTTAGCCTTGGCCACCAATTCGAAACAGAGGATACGATCCTCGGCCAAGAACATATTCTTTGTGAAAATGTTCATTCCATGGATACCCTTCGGCCCCAACCGATCGGCCACTAGAAAGGTCTATGAGCTCAGGTCGTCCCCCGACATGGCAGTTGGATATCGGACTCACGAGAGTGGTCACCGTGGAAGTATTGTTCAAGCGGGCGCCCGAGAATGGCTTTATAACGATAAGCTGAGAAGGCACCAGGAAGCACGGATACACTAGTGAAAGTCAGCTCAGTAATGATGGGACAGCTCTTCGTCAATCCCCCTTCACTTACTATCCGAAGCTACTCTCGAGCGGTTTGTCCAAGATATTGCTCATCTATCGAAGGAGAGACGACTGGTTAGGTACTTGTTCGGTCGAAGTCGATGACATCCCCACTCCACCTTATACTCGAAGTTCTGGGCTGCAACGAGAGGATTGAGCAGCTTCTTTCCTCCCTTAATCATGGCGTGAATTTCACCGCAAGCACCCCCAAGGTTGGAATCATTGTAGAAAGCTTCCCATAGGTAGTAAATTGACTTGTGACCGGGTTTCGTTCCGGCGTCGATCAGCACGCAGACCTCAGGCTGAAAGAAAGACCGATCAGATATTCCTAGAGCAGCTTGGGTCTGAGAATGAAGAACGCACGTCCAACATCTTCCCAATGGCATTGAATAGCCATCGATGGGAGTTGATCTTCTTTTGGTTCTTCGCTTTCACGACGAAGATGATTTGGACGGGAACGAGGTTGTTCGGGTCATCACCATGCGGAAGGACAAGTTGAGGGGTGGCATCGATCGAAAGTTGAGTGGTGTACTAAAGCCGCAGGTTAATACGAGATAGAATCGAGATAGGTTGCGCCCGCACCTCGAAAATATGCGCAACCGTGTCCTTTCCGTCGACCTGCTTCTTCATCACACCGTCCTGATAGATACCAATGGTCGCCAAAACGTCCAGCACGCTCTTGTCCATAGGCTCAAGACCATCGCAAATCAAAGCCACAGTGATCTTCGACCAGGATGGTTGTTCACCGGATCTTGCGCTGTCTTGCCAGTACTTCGAGGCCTTGGTCTTGCAGATGTCTCGGATATTGAGCATCACGCCATGAAGGGTGCGTGCTGGACGAACGACGTATTAGCACGTGAAATATTCAAGCCGAAGCCGAGAACGATTGTCTTACTGTACAGGATCTTGTCCTCGTTATACGAGGTCACGGCGATGAGAAGTTCGGTTTTTCGTCCGTATTCCGCAACCCGTAGCGAGTAGCCATTCGCCTTTGTGAAGTCGTCGGGGTCAACTGTGGCAGCTGTGTACCGCATATGGCTATGGGGGGAGACATTGACAGAAGATGAGCCATTTAATTTTCCGCTTTGAGGTACGCAGCGTCTGGGATGAGGTCCCCACTCACGTGAACTCCCTGCTATTTCCTGTTGCAGATAATTACGCAAAAATAGCACACTCAGAAGCCGCTTGACAGATGTCAAGGGTTGGCGTAAAAAAACCCACCGGTGATGTATTTGGCTTCAATGGCATTGCGCACAGCTGTCGGTACTGGATATTCGGTGATGAAGTTACCCTGAACGAGCGCGACTTCCTTTTTTACACCGCGCTTGATCGTCTGTCGCCGTCTCCAGCCAGCCTCGGTCGTATTAGTCGACGCGATTGACTGCCTATCGTATTGCGAATCTGGGCGTCTGTAAAGTATAGATGAGGGCAGATTAGCTCCCGGGTAAATCCGACTAGAAGTTGAGGAAACCCCAAGGTCGCGATACGCGCTGGCAGATCGCAACGAGGTTCGACAAGATCGATATCGAGCAGGACTCACTGAGGGGGAGGGTAGAAACCACCAGAAAAGCCCTGGCCTTCGTTCAAAGGACGCGATTCTTCGTCATCGTGCGCGTCGTAGCCTCCTGGGCCATGGCTGTCACGGGCATACTCGGACTCGGGTTGCCCTAATGTCGTTGATGAAGAGTAGGGAAGAGATCCTCCGTCAGTCCCAACGTTGCCAAGACGCTGAGGATAGGGATGAGAGGGAGTAGGGAGGTTTCCAAAATGCGTGCGAGGGGGATCGCGGCTGGATTGGGAGGGGCGATCGGTGAACGGATCGTCAGGATGGTTAGACATCGCTCAGAGATGCTTCAAAGACGCTGGGGAGGGGAGCGGCTAGCTTTTTTGAGAAGGAGAGAGGAGATGGAGATGGAGGCAAGGATTTCTTCGGGGGTTTTGTGCTGCGGTCGGGGCTTTTGTAACGCTGGCGGGGTAGAGTTGCAGTTTCGACTGAAAAGGCTGTGAAGTGACAGGCTGGACTCGCGCGTCTCGCGCGGGTGGCGCCTAATCTGAGAGGGCCTCAGACCGCAACCATCCAGATGCCGTACTAAAAAAAACCGCACGGGGCAAAGGAGATAATAAGCTAACCCTGTGATTACTGTCTACGCTACATCTAGTCCAATAATCTATTCCTTTTTGTCGACACCCTCGACCTTCTTGGCCTCGTCTTCTTCCTTGACATCCGCAACCTGCCCATATTCGTTCGCTCGGCTGTAGTCGATGCGGTAAATCCAGCGCTGCATGCAATAGGGTCGGTCAAGGGCTCCTTGGCAATTAAGCGGTGCAAACTGACCTGATACAACAGTATGAGGAAGACGACATCGTCTCGGAAGCAGGCCAAGCGATGCAGCCAAGGCATTTTGATGATGAATCTGAAAAAAAAAATTGAGATTAATGAGAAACGCCAAGAGTGAGACAGGGACTCCGACATACGCGAAGAAGTCGTCCACGACTGTGCTGAGTGTCTTGTAAACCATGGCTTTCCATGGCATGTGTGCAACGCTCTGTTCATCGGAAACCAGTCAGCTGCAACGTGATCAGGGGGTTAAGCTCCCGTTGTTCGACGGACCTTTAGCTTGTAATTAATAATAAGTTGAGGGACTAGTTGTACCTGAAAGAAAAAAATTGTGCCTCAGAACGTGACAGGGATCGACAGTGTGCCTGAAGCCACTCACAAATCCGAACATGTACACAAAGCTTGACAGAGTAGTAATAATGAAAGAATACCATCCTTTGTGGGTCTCATACATGAGCGAATAGACTGTATAGCCGGCAAGAAGTGGGATTGCGACGTATGAAACGTAGCGGAACGCGAGGCGATCGTACCTAATTCAGGCCAAAACGCGTTAGCAGCTGTCCGCTGGCATCATTAGCCTCGAAATACGTACTCCTGCGTCTTCTTTTCGTCCTCACTGAGGACATGCTTGTCTTTGATATCGATCTTATAAGGGAACATCGAACCTGGCGGCGCGGGGATGAATGATATATCAACAGCTTTGGTAATCTGAAATCGCTTCCGGTCAGTTCATTTTCCAGAAGGGGCTTGGGTGTGATCCGTACCTTCCACGCCTCAATAGCAACACCCATGGTCTGGGTAAGCAAGATCATCCAGGACGTGTCCTCAGAGTTATCCCAAAGATATAATCCCGTGATAATCTGAACGACAACGTTCACGATAATGGTCCTATCGTGGCATCGAGGTCAGCCGACGGAACTAGTACATGGAGCGGAAGTCGACACACCTAACGCTCACTCCCACAAGCTCATCCTTCTTCCTCCAATGAGCGATGTCGCTTGAGAACGCCAACATCTCGAACCTAGAACGTATTTCGGACAAGTCAGGATGCGTTAACGGCTTACACCTATTGCAAAGCACGTACAGCATATGCAGAACGCTAACCACAGCGGTCGTGATGAGCAGCCATGGGTTGGTCTCGATCAGCATTCGCTTGATCTCGTCCAAGTCGGCTGAAGTGGCTCCTCCGCCCTTGTTAGCAGCCTCGTCGAAACCTTGCGAGAAGGCGGCGAAGGCATTGAACTTCAGGGAAGAGATAGGGTGGTAGGTGATGCGCAGAGGCAGAGTGGGAGTAGTGGTGTTGATCGGCGTCATGTGTCCTCGGAGCTACAAAGACATGCACACCGCATCAGCGATTCGGCCTTTGTTTCGACCGAAGGCGCAGTTATACGGACCAGCCAGAAATCGTTGGGGAAGATGACGGGATAATAGAACCCGACCTTGCCTGTAGCATCTCGCTTGCTTGGGTGTGCGGTGAAATCTGGAATGAAAGCCTGAAATTAGCCAGAGCCAGTCTCTTCGCCCATGGCACTGTCAAGCTTACATCGGGCAGTAGGCGCAGAAATTCCATTCGCGGGCATTACCGGTGGATCAGATACCAAGGTAATGGTAACATTCTAAGGACACTGGTAAGTTTCGGGGTGGTCGATTGAGCGATGAAGGCGGCTTACCGGGTGCCAGTAGGAGAGCCAAACATCTGCCTGCAGTACCCACAGCATTAATGCGGTCCACGATAGAGATAATAACAGGAAGATGTGCGTACCTCGGCGTCTGCTTCTGCTTGCCGTCGCTGAACGTCGGCATCATCCTCCCCGCTCAACAAATTCTTCTCAATGATGACCTTTGGCTTCTTAATGTAACGTGTTAGCGCTGAGAGGAATGTGTTATTAAGAGCAACATGCACAGGAATAATATGGATAACAAACGCTTTTGGAAGTGATACAGGGTATCGGGCGTAAAGCCTGCATCTGTCGCGTCCAAGCCGGTCTCCACTTGATGCGTCGTCAGGTACGTATGCAACCATAGCGAAGCGTTATGCTGCACGGACTATGAAACGAATAACGCGTTAGGCGCATCATCTTCACTTCGAGAGTATCTCCAGGTAAGTCATTTACCTGCGGGACGTCGATGACGAAGTCCTCCACCCGCTCATCCTTCCAGTCCCCAAACGTAATATTCCTCCACAAGAATTTCGGCAAGGACTGAGAGTCCTTGGGCTGCATCCCAGCAAAGTCTCCCAATGCCGGGTACGGCGTGGTGGTAACCTGGACATACATGTCGAAAGCCGAGCCGAGCGGCCATAAGGGTGCGAGAGTTTGGGGAGGTTGGGCGAACGCGTTGACGCCGTCCGGACCAACCGCAGCCGGAGGAGCATCGCCCTCCACGGGCTTTGGAACATCCTTCTGCGTCTGGCCTCCGAAATAGTTCTTGACGAAGGTCCTAAAATTCCAAAGTAGGAAGTGATTGGTAATTCAGCCTGACGGTGCGCGGCGTGGCAGAGAGCGATCGCGGAAGCCGGACGCACGAAATGAGGTAGATCAACAGGACCTGCTGTACAAGCTTCATGATTTTAGACCCAAAGCCCTCATCCTGGCCGCCTTGCTGCTGCCGTGGCTGCTGTCTTGCTGGAGCTGGAGTCGCCATACCGGTCACCGTTCAGTCCGAGGGCGTAGGCTGGCTTGGAACTGTGCAAAGGGTGCAGTCGAACGAGCGAACCGTGTGACCGCAATCCAATGTTCGGAGGTGCGCATCAAACAATCCACGCCTCCCCAATACCGACGCCTGCCTTTCGCGCCAGCCGCAAAAAAACGCCTCGGGCTGTTTGACCCACTTCACGACTCGTTCACGAAATTCTAACGACAGATGAGCAGAGGATTCTTGCTCTTCGCTTTGCTCTCCGCCTTCGTCACTCCCTTCGCATCAGCTCAATCCAACCTCACGTACCCTTCCAACGTCCCAGATGGCGTTATTTTCGTCGACGATAATTACTTTGGCATATCCTGGGAGCTCCAGGTCGTCAATCTAATCAGTAATGCTCCCAGTTTTTGACTTATCGTTTGCCTGCACCGCTGAATTGTTTCACGCCGGACAGTGGGCAATACACCCGATACCATTCCAACTCCCCTTCAGAACTACCTCAAGAATGTCCGAGCGAGGATGTCCAACCCGCTCCGAATGCGCATCGGAGGCAACTCTATGGACAACTCTTACTACGTTCCTACTCAAGTCCCGATGATCAACGGGACCGTTGACAATCGGAACTATACCCCCATCGCGTATGGTAAGTGACATCACGAGCGCTTGGCCGCTTAATCCCCAAGAGCTGATAATGACACCGCCAAGGTCCCATTTTTCTCGATGTGATCGTCAAGCTCGGCGACCTCATTGGCGGCTCGCAGTGGGACGTCGGCCTTGGCCTCGTTCATGTGGCTGACGGCAATAACACGGTTAACTTGGCAGTCACCGCCGCGCAAAAACTTGGCAACAGGCTGGACGCGTTTCTCCTCGGCAACGAGCCTGACCTCTACGCGAGCCATGGACTGCGGCCGGGCCAAGCCAACTATACCGTGCAGAACTATGTGAGTGCTGCGGAATGACTGTTTTACCGCCGGACCAACGCCAAAACCCCGTCCTGCGCTCCGCAGATCGATGACTATGCCAACATTCTCGGCCAAATTCACAGTATACCCGAGCTCGTCAACGCGCCGATGGCAGGACCAACCATCTGCTGCTCCTGGTAAGGGCACCGACTGCCTCACGCCACCAGGTTTTCTGACGCGCTGCAATTCATAGGGATCTCTATACATTGCTTACGAACGGATATCTTGGAGCGTTCCGCAACTTCCTTAAATACTTAACGTGAGTAACCTAAGCCCAGGACCGAGCCCGATCTAAACGGACATTTACGTTCAGGATACAACACTATCCTCAGAATGTGAGTGGGAGGCCAGGATTCCTTGTGTGAACACCCATCTTATCCGCCGCACGCTGCAGAATTGCTTCGCACAGCCTCCTGCATTCGACATAGGATACTTCACGAATCATGCCAACGTCGTGGGTCTATCAACATACAATCTTCAGGGCGTGCGGTATGCACAACAAGAAGGATTGAACGTATCAATGTCAGAGTTCAACAGTGTAGCGTGTGGCGGATATCCTGGTGTATCAAATACATTCGTGAGTGTCTTGAATGTCATCGAAGTATTGCTTGGCTGACTTGGGAAACGCTCAAGGCCGCACTGCTCTGGACAATCGACTATGCACTACAACTCGCGAGCTTGGGCTACACCTCAGCTTACATTCACACTCGAGAACCGGGAGTTACGTACAATTTGTTCGACCCGCCCGCGGCCAACCTCGACCAAAACATGCCTGGTTGGACAACAGGGGCACCTTACCATTCCCTACTCTTCATTACGGAGGCTCTCCACTCTGAAGGAAAGGGCATGGGTGTTGTGGACCTGCAAGCGCCCTCTCCGGAGAACGCAGCGAACAGCGTCGCCGCCTACGCGATTTACCCGACTGGCGACTCATCCAGTGGCATTGCCCGCATGCCTCCAACGCGCTTCGTGATCATCAACTACGCAGCCAACGGGCCGCTGAGCTTCCAATTCAACCAGAACAACACCGGAGTCACTCCGGCGATCGGAGGACTCATGTCCATCGGCAAGGTGAGCGTCAAGCAGCTTACGGCCGACGCGCTCCCGACGAACGCGAACATCACTTGGGCCGGTCAAGTCGTGGACGGGGGAGGAAACCTGCAGGGAACCCCGACCAACATCACAGTGACGGGTTGCGGTTCGTCTAAAGGATGCACGATCGAAGTACCCGGCCCAGGCGCTGTGGTCGTATACTTGGATGGGCCCGACTCATCCATCGCTGGCGCACCTAACACGACAAGTGATCCAAACGCCAGTCAAACGTCGACGGAGGAGGTACCCGCAGCATCATTCGATCCTGGATATTTGAACGGTAATAACGCCCGACACAGGTTTTCGGGTAGACTTGAACTCGGATGGACATGTACGATATGGGCTCTGGTAACTTTGGCTTTTCTTTCGTCTTTTTGGATAGTTGGGTGATGTTCATTTTCGTTTCATTTTGGTGTATTTTGTTTGGCTTGGCCTTTGTAGCTATTTTTCTGCTAGATGCAATGCGGGATCATGACGTATTCGCTCAATGAGTGCGGCGACCGGGCGTTCCTGGCCGCAAAAAGATGAACCTATGACGCGTATTTGATATCGGCGCCAACGCCCGAGGTACCGGGATGGGTTTCAGGATAAGGTCATTTCTTGCCCATCAAAGTCTCCGGATCCAGTCATGGGCGCAGGGTTGTACCCATGTGAGTATTAACGTTGACAAAGGAATAGATCATGTGGTCGAGGTCGGTAACAGACAAAAGCCCTCTCACCATCACCGGCTCGGCTGGCACTGGGGCCCGAGGGATGGTTGGGCGCTCTTGGTTACGACTGCAATGGGATCGCGCAGCCTTATGATCTACGTATTCACCGGAGTACGGCCGCCAGTACTAGTGAGTGGCGAGGCTGGCAGATACCGGTGTACAAGTTCCGTGTGGCTGGCGAAGGCGGTGTGACCCGGCGACCCTGCGCTCCACGCCTGTCCCAAATTAACCTCCGGAGGATATAAAGACTCACCGATTTCGTCAACACCAAGGCACGTCACTTATCCTGTCGATCCCCCATCCTTCTTTACTCCACTCCCCCTCCGGTCGCCTTCCTTTCACTACCGTACTCCTCAAATACTAAACGCTCGCCTACCCCCCAATCCTAGGCAAACAGTAAGTGTCCTACCTTAGCCCTCCTGCGATCTTCATACGCAAGTCTCGCTGACAGGCTTCCCATTGAATCAGATCATGTCCGCCGCCTCGACCATCATGTCAACCACTTTCAGCCCTGAAGGTGCTGAGCAACCCGACTCCCTTTTCCTCATCGCTTTCGCATCTCGACTCTCACTTCAAACCAACGGCTCTACCACCTCGCCAAGGTCAAGCTTCTCGGTTGGGGAGTCTGGCGAGCTTGACGATCGCCGCTATAGTCTATTCGGCGCCGACGACGAGGAGGACACACCAACGCAAGCTCGTCAACCTTTGATGCCAGTTTGGCCGGAAGAGCTGCAATACGCCGAGGATTCCTCACCTATGCCGCCAGCTAGCACTGCTCTACCCACGCCTACACATTGCGCTCCCTCCCCCTCCATCGTTGTGGAGAGCACCCTTCAAAGCCCTAGTAAGCGCCCCAAGACGTGGATAGAGAAGGCAGCAAAGAAGATCTTTGTGCCAAGAAAGATGGTTTAAGGCGAACAGTTTGGTAGCGTGGCTTTGGGGAAATCACGCGAGTGTGCTGTACGCCTCACATGGAGTGATACCACACCGCCGCTTTCGCATGACGGGCAAGACCGAATGGCCGCTTGACCCGTCGATGAGACTTTACGAGACTTTCACGACAACGAGGACAGATTCTATTGATCAAGGATACGTTCGGGCATTGAGACATTGGCCGTTCTTTGACATCACATTAATATTGTTATTCATCATTCTGCATTGCTTTATCGTATTTGGATTGTTCTACATACATGTACTTCTCCAACATAATTGATTATTATCTATGCCTGCACTCTGTTTCGCTCTGGTCTGGTCGACCTGTAATGCTTTGTATCCTTCTTCGGATACACAGTATTCGAGTACAACGGCATAACCCGGGACTCCCGTGGGTCGGACTCGGGGCTGTGAGATTTACCTTGGCAACTTTCACACTACAAGTCCTGTGGTAACGTTCTAGTGCTTCTGAACGACTCTTCTGTGTCTCGCGATAGCCAAACGTGGCGGTTAAGGTGATGAAAGGGGAAGAGATGCAGTTTAATCGGACGTCCCACTAGGCACCGCCCACCAAACGTACGCGTTCAGCCTTGGAGCCTGTGCGTCTGAAGCAGATCTCCCCTACTTGAGAACGGGTATCGAATATCTTGGCCACGAATCCCTATTACAGGGACATCCCCATCGGTTTCATTCCGCTACCCTTTGAGCTAGGCCCCTGCCCCACTCACACCCATTCCCGCATGTGAAGGTTACTCGGAAGGACCGAGCAGTCGAGCCTCTGCTCCGAATAGATCAGGTACAAACCATTTTTCGCAATACCGCTCCTTGGTCCGTGATTGACGGAGGCGTTCGTAATATTGTACCTGCTTGGGGCAGAGTCCAAGCACGCCGGACCCGCGGGCCCGATAATAACCAACCACCCGAACACCCCAGCGAAGGGCCGAATGCTCAGGGAGAGAAACCTCAAGCGAGCTCAACCCAGTCTCTTAACTCGCCTCCCTTTCTCCCCGTTCCTCACTCTGGCCAATCCGATAATCCAGCATCTGACCATGACGGCCAACAAGTCTCCGAGACAACGCCTTCGAACCCGAATTCGGCAGCTGCTGCTCGCCTGCTTCGTCGCGGCGAGTACCTGTGAGAAAGCTGACTCGTAGAGAGCATCTCAAAATCGCCCAGGCCATGTCTCCTTCCCGAATCTAAAGCCTGTCATAAAGCCGTTGACTTGCCTGATTGGCGGATGCATGCTTGCCACTGGGCATCTCGTTTTCAGTTCATGGGCTGACGGAGAACTGATGTATGTTTGCCAAGTCGATGCGGCGCTTATTTCCTGTTCATGATCCTCTGGCTCATATAGCGACCCACCAACCAAGATTCCACAAGTGTGGGTTCTCCAGATAGGAACTGGTTTTGCCTTCGCATTCAAGGCGACTCTTGCTTCAGGCCTGGGCTTTGTGATCTGTCAACTCCTGTGGTTCTCGACGCGTCGGAAAGTGCCTAACTATTCAAGGTCAGAAGATCGGTGTATTCAGGAGAGCCGAGACTTATAACGCCCTTGCATAGATATCGAAACCTTGTATTCTGTGGAACGAGGGTGGCATAATGTCGACCGTGCAGTCCAACGCCATGATGCACGGCCCTCTTCTCGCCGGCGCTACCATCCCATCCTTCATACCTTCCATCTCCGCTGTCTTCTCCCCAGTCTCGCTCGGCGCCAGATCAACAACCTAGCTGAAGACGCGCCTTGTGTTGTCGCCGCAAGTAACTTTAAGAACTCCAGCACCGATGGATTTCCCAGATATTTTCAAGGCCATTCTTAAAGCGATGTCACGGCCACGGTGGCGCGACCATCGGAGATCACTTTCGCCGGCGGAACGCCCAGCCCGCTGCCGGAGTTTTGCGACAATAACTGCACGTATAAAGTGGCCGCGGATTCTGTGGCGCCCGGATGGGAGCAGAACGTGCAACTTCTGCCTGGACACATGGGGACGTGGGATCCTTCCAACCCCGGTCCGTCCACCGTGGCGCTTAGGAACGCTACGGGGACTGGAGGTTAATTGGGGCCTAACTTGCCTATCTACTCCGGATGGCAGTCGGGAGCTTATAGCCAGAACGTAGAAACTTTGGCTGGGGGCGAGCGGTTCAGCTTATTGCGTGCCAGTTTCCGCCCGTTACGAGTTCACAGTACAACTTGAGTTCTCCCACTCCGATTATAAGGGATCTCACCTCTTTTCTCCGCCTGATTCCCACCACCGATTAGATCCAAAGCATCAACGGTACCTAGTCGGTTTCCCATAATATCGCGACCTCGACCCATTACCGCCCTTGTTGATGCCCTCCGATCCGCGTGGTTGCCGGAGGGAACCCGTTCCAATATCGAATGTCCAAATTGCTTCAATAACACATGTAGCATGGCGAGTGCTTCTTGGCTCACTCTCAGTCACGACCACAAAGAGGGAGGTGGTCTGGAACTTCAACTCGAGCGTCAGGTTGGCTCCGTTTTGAACATGTCGACGTGGTTTCTGAACGAAAGCTACATTTGGAAAGAT
>WSUI01000453.1:8784-26813 GCA_019633595.1 Tulasnella sp. UAMH 9824
ACCACCCCCCCCCCAGACCCCCCACCCCCCTCTCCCACCGCACCCCCCCCCCCCCCCCCGCCCCCCCCCCCCCCCCCCCCCCCCCCCAAGTTGACATGCTTAAGCGTCTAGACATCGTGGGTCCCTGCTTGTGTACGGTCCCTCAGTAGAGCTTACAGACCGCACCAGATCCGGGACATTACTGAAGGAATGAACTATCTCCACGGTTGCAATCCACCCATCTGTCACGGAGATTTGAAGCCGGCAAGCCTCTCTCCCTTGCAATGAGGAAGAGTATGACTGACCGGATCTGTAGCCTAACATTCTCATTAACGACTCCTTCGAGGCTGTCTTGTGTGACTTTGGCCTGGCAGCGTTTGTTCAGGAGTCCCGTATGTCATCCGGCCTTACAACAGCTCAAACTATCAAAGGCTCTTTGCGATACATGAGCCCAAAGCTCAACATAGTCGCTGATGCGAGGCATACACTCGCAAGTGATGTGTGAGCATGGGGATACACCGCATTCGAGGTAGGCACTCCGGAACATTCTATCTTCTAATAAATTTAGCTGGTTGGTTTTAGATAGTGACGGGCTGCGCTCCATACCAAGAAGCTACCAAAGATCCCACAATACTCATGGCGATTGCGCAGAAGCACCCTCCTGGCTCCATGAAAACCGTGATGAGCCAGTTGGTGGAAAAAACTTCAGTAGATGACGTCCCAGCATCATATGGGTTTCCATACTACCTTTCTAAATCTTGAAACTTTGACCCAGAGCAGCGCCCTTCAAGGTCTCGTATTCTGCACGAGCTTTTCCAACGATGATCCCCTCCATACGTGGTTGTCTTTTTGAAGAGCTTGACGGTCCCTTGCCTCGCTACTCTCACTCCTAAATTGCTCGCTCTCGCTTAGATGCATTGCGACCGCATGCGCCAGCATGTTTCTAATGTTGTTGTATCAATTGATCTACTGTGGCTGTTGGTGAGAGTGTTTAGAAAGAGCAGCCTACATTATCCTGGACTTGGGCGCCCACATGTCGGCGCGTTGAGAGATTTGGCGTCGGAGGTATAAACAGTGGACATCGAATGGATATGGATAACAAACAGCTTAGGTTGTAGTAAAGCTAATACTAGAGAGACTGATTGACATCCTTCTAGTTACGCGGACGTATCACCGCTGACACTACCGTCGTTCGGTTCAACTTCTCTCACACTGTAGCCTCGAACGGATTCTACAACTCCGAAGCATCCTCTCCAAAATAATGGGGAGCAGAAGCCGAATGCCAAAGTGAAGCTAATGATTGGTCATGAACAGGTTAAACGGTGGGAAACGTGCGATAAGGCACGGAAATGGGGCGTGGATCCGGAATATGTCGGAACGGTTTTCTCCTCAGAACCTCATCCAATCGGATCTGCCCGAAGAACGACATTTTGCACAAAACCGAATACGCATGGGAGCACGTATCTATATTATCTCCGACCCTCATAAGCGAATGAGCAACTATGAGAAAACTCAAGAGTATGGAAAGCCTCTCTCTCTGTCGCCCCATTCTCGGATTGGAGGAAGCATTTGACGTCAGTTGACGTTTGGCTGGGGCTTTGTGCACCGACCATCGGCTAGTTTGAAACAAGACCGCCTGCCTAATGAGACTGCTTTGATCTGGTGGTCGAGATCGTATGACAAGTACAGACCAGATCCCTCCAGGCCTCGGTTAGTTGCAAGGTTGTCGGTCACACTCCTTGACATTCTCACCCTCTTTAACGAAGGTCCAACGACAGGCTTCCGCAAAGGACCGAGATACCGCTGTAGGCGAACAGGAGGAAGGGAGAAAATGAAAAAGAGAGCTTTAGGTTCTTCGAAGGGAACAGTGGGTGTAGTGGGTACGGATGTGAGCGGATTGCTCGCATACTTGTCCAACCCAGTACGTGGTGCCATGCGATACCTTGTGCTCTCCAATGACATGGTCCGGATAGAGCCTCGAGGCAATCGTGCCCTTCGCCTCCCTTGTCCCTTTCCCTGAGCCTGGCGCTGTTCGTATTTCGCAAACCACAAGCCTCCATCTGCCATCTCAGCCCTTCTACTCTGCTTTTCTTCTCGATTCTCCCTCTCCACCTTCATCGACCTCTCCGGTCCTTAACTCACACCATGCTCGGTTTATTCTCCAGTGCAAAGAATCACCGCGTCGTCCATACCCAAGACCCTCACTCTAGTTCTTCCTCGCCTCCCCTAGGGCCCAGCGCACAACGAGAAGCAGCGGGGAATATGCGCGAGGGATCTCCCTCACAGGAAAAATGCGTTTCTTCCTATCGAGATCAAGCGTCCCCACCTTCTAATCAACAGCAGCTGTCTCAGTCGGGGCAACAACCTTTCCCACCACGAGAGCGAAAAGCTCCTTCGCACCACTGGCCACAGAAGTCACTATCTGAACCTTCTGAAAACCACAGTACTCCACCTGTGGGAGCGTACTCGTGGTCCGCAAAGCGGCTTACCATCCAGCCAATATCCACTCTCGCCCGCCAACGCGGCTCCCTCACTCAGTCCCCTTCCCCGTTCCCCCGTTGTGGCCACTCGCTACCTCCCACCTCAGCGGCGAGCGGCGAACTATTCCTCTTCGGTGGTCTCGCCGAAGGGGAGATAAAAAACGACCTGTACTCGTTCTCGACGAGGGACCTTTCGGTCACCTTAATTGAGACAGAAGGCGATATCCCGCCGCCGAGAGTGGGCCATGCAAGTGCGTTGGCTGGTGGTATGTTGATCGTTTGGGGTGGGGTTACAGATTACGAAGCGAACCCAAATGTACTACCGGACGATGCGTTGTACCTGTTGAATTTAAAGGCAAAGCAGTGGACGAGGGTGGCTACGTCTGGACCGGCACCACAGGGAAGGGACGGTCATGTTGTCGGCATGTACAGAAGCCAGTTTTTCATCTTTGGTGGACAGGCGAGTGGAGAGTTTTTGAATGATCTGTGGATGTTTGATCTTAGTTCTCGTGAGCCTCGATTTTTTTTTTCCGGAAAGGGCTCTTTTCTTACTAAACGGATCTTTCTTTGCCGAACTTACCAGAACCGAACTGGGGCCGATATGCGGTCGCTCCTGAGTCAAAGATACCAGCTCCCCGAAGCGGTCACGTCTGCGTTACTCATGGCGACAGGATCTACGTGTAAGGACGGTTTTCATCGTATCTGAAATGGATCATTCCCTTCTTACTTTCCTTTTGGTCGTCAAGGTTTGGCGGAACTGATGGCCACTACCTCTATGGGGACACGTGGTGCTTCGACTTCCCAACGCGCACATGGCGAGAATTGAGGTGTGTCGGATTCACACCCGCTCCGCGTGAAGGTCATGCTGCGGCTTTGGTGGACGATGTGATGTACATCTTTGGTGGTCGCGGAGTTGACGGGAAGGATTTAGGGGATTTGGCGGCGTTCAACATTTCCAGTACGTTTTCAAGATCTCTATTGAATGCAGCGACTAATGAGCTCATGCGGTCTCTCAGAGTCGCGATGGTACAGGTTTCGGAATATGGGACCTTCCCCCAGCCGTCGCGCAGGCCACGCCATGGCTGCCTCAGGTTCTCAAGTATTTGTATTGGGAGGAGAACCGTTCATGATCAAAGACGAGAAGCGTGATGACCCCAGTATCATCCACGTGCTTGACTCTGGTAAGCTTCTTCGAAGCTCGTATGGTGATAATTCATGACTATACTCTTTTATCATCCGCACGTCTGGTTTTCTAGCCCGTATCAAGTACCCGGGATCGCTACCCCTTCCGACCCGGGTCCGAGGCACACGGGATCGGACTTCAAACGGACTTGAGTGGAACATCGCATTTCGTTCTACCAACCCGAGTCTCGAGTTTCGGCCGAGAACAAGCTTGAGCAAGACCCGTGTGTCGTTGGCCTCGAATGGGTCGACACTTCTCGGCGGAGTAGGCCATCGATGGCCGCCAATGACCCATGAGGACAATGATGAATGGTTACAGGAGGATGAAAAAGATTGGTTACAACAGGAGGAAGAGGAGGATTGGTCACAAGCGGAGGGCGATGACGATGATATCCCACGGAGCTCTCCACTGCCGTCGCCGCCGCCATCACCAGAACTGGAATTACATCCGACAACACTCGTAAAACCTAGCAGCAATCCAGAAGCACCGTTTCAACAGCCTCCTATGGAGGATCTCAGCGCTTCACCTGCTTCACCTGCATCAACCGTCATCGGCGTGACGCAAGGGGATCACCCTCAAGACCCCATTCCTCCTAAAGATGAATGGAAGAGCTTTGAAGCCATTTTGGTGAGCCCCCACACAGCATATATTGAGTTACAATCGTGTAACGAGCTTTTTATTTCAAGCGATCTGCCCTTGACGACCTCACCCACCTTTATATCCCGGAGTCTCGACTGAACATAATGGACAGCAAAGACATCGGAGGCGGAAAGTACGGAGAAGTTCTTCTGGCGAAATTGGAGGGGTCATCCCAAGCGCCGATCCAGGTTGCCGTCAAAGAGCTTCGGCATGTTGAAACAAGAGGCGTCCGCCAGCGAGTAGCCTTGGTATGCAGTCTGGTAACTTACTTTATCTCTCGATCGCTCACAGAATATCTAGCGTCTCGCAAGAGAGCTCAAAATATGGGCCAGAGTGAAGCACCCCAACATCCTCCCGCTCATTGGTTACTATCTGAGCGAAAACTACGAAATCGCTCGATTTATTTCCCCATTCATGACCAACGGTAATGTATCTCAATATTTGCGGAGAGAGCCACCCGGAGAGCTTAAGCGTCTAGACATTGTGGGTTCCCTCTCTACGCTTTTAACCTGTCTAGTAAACCTTACATGCTGCACAAGATTCGAGACGTCACTTTAGGAATGGAATATCTCCATGGCTGTAATCCGCCCATCTGCCACGGGGACTTGAAGCCGGCAAGCCTGTCTGCCTGGTAGACAGTGACAATCAGACTAACCACCTTTTTTAGCCCAATATCCTCATTACCGAAACCCTTCAAGCTGTCTTGTGCGACTTTGGCTTGGCGTCATTCATCCAAGAATCCGGCATGTCATCTGGTTTGACAACGTCCCGGCCTATTAAGGGCTCTTTACGATATATGAGTCCGGAGCTCATTCTACACGATGAAGCGAAGCATACACTTGCCAGTGACGTGTGGGCTTGGGGATGCACCGTTTTTGAGGTAGGAAGTCTGACCCTCGAGATATTTTAGCAGACTTACCGGTTGACTATTAGATAATGACTGGCTGTGTTCCCTACGGAAGAGCCACCAGAGATACGACAATACTCCTGTCTATCACGCAAAATAAACCCCCTGGCTCAATTGAAACCCTGATGAGCCATCTAACTGAAAATAATTCTTCAAACAATTATCCAGCAGTGCATGGTTTGCAACACTGCATTCCTTTGTGTTGGAGCTTTGAAGCGGAACAACGCCCGCAGATGCCGAGTATTCTGAACCAGTTGTTTCCGAGCCTAATCCACCCCACCCATGCTCTACTTAAAGAGCCTGATAATTCTGCTGTTGTCTGAGCTCCTCTTAGGGTCGAGTGCTGCTGCTGATGGTGGTGGACGATCAGTGCCTGGCTGTCCCGCGGTTGCCGGCGCGCCAGCCAGTAGGACATTGTGTTTCCATAGGATTACTATAGAAAGTGGATTATACATGTGACGAGGTCGAAAGCGAAGTTCGTAGTGAGATTGATACAAAAGAGTTACCAGCTTTCGTGTACGAAAGCCGTTCTCACTAAGGTACCATCATTCGGTTCGACTCTCGTGCCAATGTAGCTTCTTCGGGTCTCAAACGCAGGCTACAACGTACAGTCATTAAAAGGCACGGAGAAGGCGAATCGCGCATAAACTAAGGTCAGGCAGGCCTTAAGCTTGGCTCACGAACCTCTGGTAGGGGAGGTCGGAAAATGGGCTTATCGTGTTTTGAGGCATCATGACTTACCGGACGGGCTATTACCATCTTGAACTTTAGTTATGTTGTGATTTTATCTTCGCTGCCCTATTTCGGGGACGTGGTGTAACTGTCTGTGAAGAGAGCCCTAGGATCGGGCGCCCAGAACACGCCATCTCTCCCACGTTGTTGGCACCTACCTCTGCATAAAAAGGTCTTATTTCTTGAGTATCCTAAGAAGCGATTATAATTGTCTTTCCCATTCATGGGTCACCTTGCGAAAATGGTCCGATCTCCGAAAGGGGAGAAGCGATCGTTATCTTAATTCCCCCAGCCGACTGCAGCCTAAAGCACCAAGATTGGATTCACGTCGAGAGAGTCCCCTTAGTACTGCACATTATCGCCGCTCTGATGATCTTCACAAGTAACTTATAACGGCCAATCGTGGTAAAGCGTCGTTGTGCGCGGCACCTCGCCTCGAGGCCACGCGGAAACCGGCAGGCAGGTAATCGAGCGAGTCGCACCTTCGGCTGAGCGAAATCACGAGAAGCAAACAAGCATCTCACATTTCTCCCAACGCACTCAAGCCACGCTTTAGCCTCCCCTTACACGTTAATGGCACCCGCTAGAATTCCTAAATAGACGAGGGGGGCAGGCCAAATCCAAAAAACCCAAGGTTTACGCCTCCTTCCCTCCCCTCCTCGACCCTTGTCCCATTCTCTCCCCCCTTCTCCCCTCTCCATTTCACTCTACACCGCCCCAGTTCAGAGACGTAATACATCAGATGGCTCTTCGGCGGTCGATCGCAGGCTCCATCCGAGCTCGGAGCCCTTTTAGCTTGAAGAGCAGCGGAAGCAAAAAGCAGTGGCAGCGGGAGAGCGACGCTATCGGGCGAAATCTGTCGGAGCAAGGATGGTCGTCGGAGGATATCAGTTCGGTCGGGCACACGTTGGTCGACCCGTCCTTGGCCGACTTTGCGATCATTCACATCCCACCGGTTTCACCGACGATGAAAGATGAGAAGCCTATCAAGGAAGTTGAAGGTGGACTGCACGAGCACGGTACGGGTGAGGTGGACGCTGAGGATGATGGACCACACAGCGAGAGCGGCGTGGAAGTCGGACGTGAGCCACGTGAGTACCGCTCGGTATTCTCTCTTAGGTCCACTTATCGAAAGACTCTTTCTGGTACTCAATAAAGCTGCCTCTCCCGCCAAAGACAATGTCCAAAAGATCAGACCTGCATTCATCCTCGCACCCCGTCCGTTCATCCCTGGCATATCTAAACCCGCAGGTCCGCCTCGTCGTTCTCTTAGTTTCCATCGTGAGCCAACGCCAACAGCCTCACTCTCTCGAAAAGGTTCTACCCGCCGAAGCCGATCGTGGAACGGGAAAGAGCGAGAGAAGAAGAGGATGACGGCGAGGAGGATGGACAGCCGACGCAATCGGTTGACTTGGCCGGCTCGGGCACTGTCGACTTTGCGCCGCAAGCGGATTACGGACACTCTTGGAGACGCACAGAGCCTTCGCATCGGATTCGACTCGGCCATTCTTTTGACCGGGTTCGAGGACGAGGTAGATGAATTTGGGAGGAAGACGACGAACAACCACGGTAAGCTGCCGGAAGACATTCCACTACCCTCTTCTCCGAGTGGATCAGCCGCTTCCCTCCCTCTGGACGACGAAGACCAACCCACTCACCAACCGCGGGACGACGCCAACTCCTCCACCTCGTCTCTCACTTCCTCTTCCGCCTCCTCTTTCTCCCAACGAAACCGCCCCGTCGGAACCTCTCCTTACCTCCTTGGCACAGGCAAACGACACAAATTCCGCCCATACTACACCCGCCCACTACCAACCGCGTCGAAGCGAAACCAGCTGCACTGGGAACACGATCCGTTCGCGTCGACGTACTTGTTCATCCAAACGATCATCGTATTCGCCGAACCCGTGTTGCCGGATTTGAATTTCTTGCCTGGGGCTAAAGTCCCCGGTGTTTCAGAGTTGGGGAGGAGGTCGAGTGAAGAGCCGATTGGGCGAGCTATTTGAAATATTAGTAATTTCTCGTTGGCGATTGTGTTCGAATTGGGGTTTTACGTCAGTTTTCAAGAGGAATTGGGGTCAGCCTTTTTCTATGTTGTTCATCTTTTAAGTGGTCATTCTATGCGTCTTTTTGAGGCTGTTGTATTTTGTAGATGTCGAGCGTTCTCTTCTATACCCCTACTATTCGTCCTTCTATACATACCCAGATCCCATTTCTCGAACGTTTATCCGAGTTCATTAAGAAGGGTGGGGATCACTGGTTACTGTATCCCGAGAGACTCATGGTCCAGATTGCCCGGACCTGTCGGCTTAGTTTCGGTAGATAGGACCAGGTCCGTTTCCCAAAGTTAGACGCGGTGAGCATCAACGGACCGGTTCCTTTACGAGCACATGTCGCGTGTTCGTATCCAGACATTGCCGATCTCCACTCTGCTGGACGGGCAATTCCAACGTGTGCGGTTGTTTGTTGTCTGTGGCGTCTTCCATCAACGAATGGAAATCGTTCGATTCTCTACATGTTGGCAACAGCGACTGCAACCAGTTTTCCCCGCCCACCGAACGTCACTTGACCCAGTCTTTCTGGAAACTATCGTCCGTCAATGGCAAGACGATTACTAACCGGCAGCAACATGAACACGCCCCACGGACCAAAGTCCTTCCTCCAGCCAGACATATCCGGATGCCCAACTATCGCTGAAGCTGCATGAGGAAGTCTAGCCTCGGTGATCTCATTTCAGGATCGGGAGTGGAGAACCTTGACGTTAATAGACGTTCGTTGGGGGAAGCCCGTGCGCCTCCGATCGGTACGCTGGTTGTTCTGAAACACAGCCCTTGCCTGTTTCATTTGTTCTAATCTACTTGTTCAGATCAGATAATGGGTGCGAACGATATCAGAGAGCTGATCCCCTCTCCGTGGTTGGTCGTTGGTTGCTTGGGGCTCGAAACGGCTGCATGCCCTTAATTCCACCGGACACCACGTGTTTGCCTGCAAGTCGAAGCTGCCGCACCATGGCCATGACCCTCCGCACCCCAACACAGCACCATTGCCTGCAACCTCGATCCCAGCACTTAAGGCCAGGTCAAACAAAAGTTCTACCCGCCCGCTCATCTCAGTCGACCTGCTCTCACTCTCTTCCCTCTTCCCCCTTTTTTTACGTCTGTCACGAATACCCCGCGCCACTTAACGAAACACATCCGCTACTAGAGTAATAATTATGAACAACCTCGCATGTTGTTCGCCGTCCAATGTCAACCAGAACCACAACTCCATGTTCATCCCCGACTGGTCCTCAGAGCAACCGTCGCTTGAAGTCGCCGAACGGCCGCCCAAGAAGCAGCGGTTCAGCAGCCTGAAGAGCTTACAGTTTCGCCGACCCTCGGTGTCGTCTCAAGTCGAGAATGCACTGCTCATCAAGGATAGAGCTGCCGCTACGAGCCGAGTAGCGGACCTGGTCTTGGAGGAGGAACGACGACTCCAACGAGAACGAGAACGAGAAGCCGCGGCGGCCGCGCTTACCTCCGAACCACCCGCGCCTAACGGAGGTGACGTTGAACACGATGCACAGGGTCCGAGCGAACAACCGCAGATTCCTTCTGAGAAGGAGAACCCGCCTCACGAACTTGCGAGTGAGTGTGAACACAATGTCCCGGGGTTGTGAGCGAACACGCGGACTGACTGAAACTGGGGTTACTTGGAACCTTCTTCATTTACCTTACATCTAGTCTACGAGTCAGGTCAAATACCTCCTTCGTACATCTATGTCCCTCACCCTACCCTCTTGCCTGAACATCTTCAATCACTATCAGAGTCGGGTAACGAGTCGGACAACGGCAAAACGTCGCCTGCCATGCTTCCAGATTTCGTGAAACAGGGTTCCAAGTCGTTGAAGCTCGTCTCTATGAAGCGGAGGGAAAGCACAAAGTCGACGGCTGGCAGGGCGGGTTCGACGAAATCTCGCTCGGGCACGCCCGGGCTGCCTGATCCCAACGGCACACCCAAGAACTCGTTCGACGGGCGGATGGGATCGCCTCAACCTCAACTCCCGCTTCCACACCCGCCTCTGCCCACGTCGACGTCGACGTCTCCCACCCCTTCAAGTCCGCCGACCAAGACTGCCAAACCACCGATCCCTCAAAGCCCTCCTCCAGGTCGGTTCGCCCGCCCACTACCACCTCGACTCTCCCGAAACCTCGCGTCTCCTCCGCCACCACCACCTCCGCCACCTCCACCGCCACCGCCAGTACCTCCGGTCGCACCTGTCCAGCGTGCTCCGATAGTAGCTGTCCAGCGTACTCAGTTCCCGCAGCCCCCACAGCCCCCTCAGTCCCAAAACACCCAAGTCGTTTTGAACTCGAGACCGCTCTCGCCGGCGAGTGGTCGACCGATAGGTTTCGGCGGGCGCGCCAACTCGCCCAGCAACCGCTCGAGCTCAAACGTCCTTGGAGCGCCGTCCACCGAGTCCATTGACGCCGTGGTGCAGTTCTCCAAACCGATCCCGAGGGAAGGAAGGGAAGGGAGAGTGACGTTCCCAAGCACCGTGCGCATGTCGAAGCGGATGACGATGTCGAGGTTCTCCGGATTTGACCCGAGGTCGTCGACGTACGAGTTCATTCGGTCGGCGATCAACTTTACCGATCCTGATTTACCGGATTTGAACTTCCTTGATGGGTTGGATATCGAGGCTCTTCTGGCGGCGGCAGAACAAGGGTTGTTGGATCATGGGAGCGATGGAGAGGACGGCCACGAATACGACGACGAGCATGAGGAAGGGATCGCGGCACACGCCAAAGCGGGGCATGGAAGGGGAAGGTCGTTGTCCAATTTCACGAGAACGCTGTCGGAGGCTTCAAAGGGAGCGTTGTTGCTATTTGGTACCGGAGGTCATGGAGAGGGTCACCACAGGTTGTTGAAGAAGCATCAGCGAACGATGTCCAATCCTGCCAACGTGGCTACCCTACAAGAGGAGATGGGCGAGGCTGAAAAGCAGCGGTTGGCAGATCTTCGTGAGGAGACTATGACGGATGATGGACTTGGAGACGATGGGTATCGGGTCGTCACGGACGAGGGCAAAGAAATCCCAACGGACCCAATGGCCCAAATGGCCGAAGCCTATCCAGCGTCCCCAACAAACCTCGCGTCCCCAACGAATCTCGCGTCCCCTACATCCCCGACGTCTCAGACGTCGCCACCGTCGTCGGCATCCTCCAGGGGCAAGCAGAGGTTCTCTCTCAATTCGCCTCTACTCCCGCCCGTTTCTATGCTTCCTCCCATCGTTCGACGAGCCGCTCCTCCTCCTCCAGCTATGAAGTTCGCTCCACCTCCGCAAGCGCCTACAATCACCACGACCGCGCCTTCACCGCAAGAAGACGTTACGCCTTCAACCACGTTCCCAGTTCCCCCTGCTCCACCCCCACCACCTCCCCCACCTCCTCCACCGCCACCAATTCTAACCACTTCTTCCAATCTTCCAGCGAAACGCAAACCTCTTGCTACTCGCCGCGTTTCTCAATCCAACGGGTCAACCGCGGACGTCACTGCAGCTCGATCATCCCACGGCGACAAGTCAGATGCCTCAGCCTCCATTTCTCCTCAATCTCCAGAAGCTCCCCCTGCTCCTCCACCACCGCCTCCTCCTCCAGTCCAAGAACCAGCTCGCTCCCCTACCACCCCTAAGGGTCCCAAACTGCGCTTCCCCATCGGTGTTGCCGGGGAGATGCCTGTTGCTGGACCGGCGGCAGTCTCACGAGAACGGTTCATGGGTGGCTTGAGAATGGACCAAGTTCCTCATTTCTTGGGCGAGCTGAGGCAGAAGCTGAAGAGGTTCAGGAAGAAAGAGTCTCTCGATGTGGATGACGATGAGCCCGTGGTCAAGTCGCCGGATTTGGAGTCGCCGAGATATGCGTTCCCGATCGTGAAAGTCACTTCGACCACGACGACTTCGGGTGGAGCTGAGCATGCAGCCCCTGGCGGGTTCCAACCCATGGGTGCTGCTGGCGTCCCAAGCCTTCCGACCGTTCTCTTGAACTCACCAGAGGACGAACTCCCGGCTGAGACTATGCAGATGCCTGTTCCGATGGCGATGCCGCCGCGCCCGAGGACCCCATCCATTCCGTCCTCGGATCAAGAAGACGAAAGGTTAGACTCGGACGATCAACACCTTCTACCTCCTATGCGGCTTTTCCAGTCCGATTCGTTGCACTCGTCACCCTCGTCCGCCGAGTTCCCTCCGGACATCCATGATCATCATCGTGATCTTCAATCTCCAGTCTCACCATCAGACGAAGACGGGTTGACGACCAACCCAGGATCGAGGGCGGGCTCACCTGAGTGGCGGCAGGAAACTCCCGACGGCGAGGACGTTCCGACCTCGATTCAAGGGTTGATGGCTATGCCGACGCCCACGCACACCAACTCTTATGGAACTTCCGGAGCACTCAATTCGCATTTCACGTTCCCGCCGCAGAGACCTACGTTGAGCATGACCCAGGTGTCGTTGGCACATTCGAACGGTAGTGGTTTGACCACCCCTGGAGGAGTAAGCCATAGGCGCTTGCCAAAGACTCCCGCGGACGAGGACGATTGGTCGGATGAGGAGAAGGATGAAGACGACGACGATATTCCACTGAGAGCCGTTGCTGCAAGATTGGCGAATAAATTTGTTGCAGGGTCACCTACACGGAGTCCCGGTGCGGTCACTCAGCAACCTCAACAGAAGCCGCATTTGCTTTGGAATCCCGCTGCCCTGCAAGCTCATCGACCTGCTCCTCCGCCTCCACGACCTCCGGTTCAGCGGGGTCGGTCCAGCCAATCGTCCGGCTCCTCTCACCCTGTCCCTATTTTGAAGCAATCATCAGCGATGACCACACCAAACCCAGAATTCGCTCGCCCCACTCACTCTAGGACTCCCTCAATCCGTAAAGCAATTCCAGATCCAGTAGACCAATATGATTCTCCCCCACCTATGCCATCTATGCAACAACCCCCACGTCGTTCCCGGTCACGGTCATGGTCTGAAACGTCCAAGAGAAAGAGTAATCAGCGATCGAGGTCCAGGCCTTCCGTCCGGTCCCCGACACCTCCCATCGTGCGTTCGAGCAGTCCCACTCCGAGCGACTCGCCATTTGAGCGCCCGATGACGCCTCCGAGGATGAGAGCTTCAACATTCCCTCCGCTTGGCCCGGGTTCGTCTTCGTCGTCCTTGGGAGTCAACTTCCATGGAGGAGGAATCCCTTATCTCGCAGCGGTGGGAGACTGGGGCAACGCTCAATCGGACGAATTCGACTCTGACGCTGCACAACACATGATTGGTTCGATTGAAAGGTCGGCCTTGTCGGAGGCTCTTATTCGTACCCCGCCAGCGTTGTCGTCTACCAATCTCGCAAGAGTGGGCAACTTTTCGTCTTCGTCATCCATCGCGCCCGACACGAAGCAATCCCCGTTGGGTTCTCCGAGTATGCGTCCCGCTTTGCAGGAAGTCCCTGGAGTGCCAGGACATGTGTTGGTAGAGATGGCGCCAGGTATGCCACAGACTGTGAACCGAACTGATCGGGGTAGTATAACATATGGGACTCATGCTATCGCCATGTAGAGCCTGGATCGTTCTCCTCACCTCTTTATTATACACCTGCCTTGTCTTCTCCAATGGCATCGCCGCCTGCCGCCGTAACAGCGGATTTAACGTCCCCGTTATCTCCGTCTAGCGTTGTGAGTGTTGTGCAATTGCATCTGCCGCGTGTATGCGTGGCCTTTCCGCGATCTGATCACTCCTCTCCTCCTCCTCGTTGCAGTACTCGCAAGAAACACCAGCAAACCTACCGATATCTGTGGCTACCGGACACGACCAAACCGAACCTCAACGGACTGAAATCGACCTCGACTCTCCAGATTCACCGCCGCCACGGTACCGCGCACGCCAGTCGAGGGACGATTACTTCTCTATCCCTGTATATCGACACCCCCCGTCGGTTCCCGGCAGAGTTACGCCAGATTTCAAGTTCCGAGCTCCGCTTTCCACACGACGGCCAAACCCAAGAGCCACTGACACACCAGAAGGACGCCTCGACCCCGTCTGGCTGGAATCTTCAACGCATCCACCTTCTTCGCTCCCAGCATTCCTAGCATCGGACTCTCGGGATCTAACTCGGACACCCTCTATCGCGTCGTCGAAACACAGACCTGGACAAAGCCGAACACCGCCTCCTACCCGGCCGTTACCCGCTGCTCCCGTAGCAATCACGCTCCGCTATTCAGGGTCTGAACCGGTGCTTCCATCCTACCAACCACCAAAGCGACGTCTCACTGAGCGACTCATTGGCGGCTTCAACTCGCTGACGAATCTTGGTCACTACCAGACGAGACCATCCATAAACGCCTTAGCGCAGCAGTCCGTACTCTCCTTCGACAGCACAAGCTCTTCAGACTCGTCCGCCACCCCACGAGCAGAAGACTTCCCGCCAGTGCCTACAGATTTCAAGGTTCCGAGGAATAAGCGACGGAGAAGACGTTTGCTTCGACCTTCAAAGTCTATTCGCCGTATTCGAGAGTTCCTGCGCCGGTACTTCTCACAGCACCCCGCTCCTGCGCCACCACCGCTACCACCGCTACCACCCTTGCCTCGTAAGATCTCTTCCACTGCCGATTCCGAACCCCCTCCCGCTCAACCTTCCGAACCACAGGGTATTCCATCCATGATGTCCAAGACACCAAGTGGAGCCATTAACTGGCCCACCTCGTCGGGAGCACCCGCAGTGGCAGTCGAGGCTAGTCAAAACACGTCCAAATCCATGATCCCCCCCCTTTCGCTCAAGCGACCTTTCTTCCGTTCCTCAGCCTCCGCTCGAGCAGCCACCCCCACCGTTCGAACCGACCCTGGAAATGATCGAATTCAATGAAGACCTTACTAATGCGCTGAGGGCGTGCGCGTCCACTCTTTATGACCGTTATACGCAATATGGAGATGTGAGTCAAGCCCATGCGGCTCCTGGACTACGATCCTGACGAGTGCCACCTTTCTTAGTTGGGTGTTCTAGGATGGTGCAACGACTTTAGCGAACTGATTAGTGCTATCGAGACCGTTGGAATGGACGGTGCTCTGTTCACTGCTACTCGAGATGAAGGTCTCGAGGCGTGCGACCAGATCCTGAGACTCGAGCTTGACATCAAGAAACATTTGGTCCTCTTCTTTCTCAGGTAGAGCTTGGGCTTCGTCTGCAGCTCCTCAAGGCTGAACCCCTGGGTCCTTTAGCTCGCAAGTTGCACGCCTTCGCCGATTTTTGGACGGATAGTTTATTGAATATGATTTATTTTCGCGATGCATGATTTGAAGACAACCCCACCCCCCTCTGTAAGTTCCGCGATCACCATGCCTGTATTGTCTAAATCTCTCCATGCCCCGTTCGACATTCATTATGGATATGGTCAAACCCTGCCCGGTATGCTACCCCCATGTTGTATCTCACTGCTATACTAGGTTTAAACACCGAGTTTGTAAATGTCATTTCATCATTTGAAGTCTTTGCTTTACAAGGCCTAATGAGGGACTCGACGTTCCGCTTCACTCGTTGAATTATTGATTCCAGATCTACATAAAATAATTACCATAAACAAAGGTGATGAAAATACAACGACGGAAATCCCAGTGATTCGTCTTCCATGAGCTATAAATTATCCCGGTTTACCTTCGTCCCCACTCAACCTACCCCAGCGCGACTGTCAGTGAACCTGTTGTCGAGAATACAGCGAGGATGCGGGTACTCACCAGCCTCACAGGCCCTTTATTCCAGTCCATGACTCTCTTCGCGGCAACGATGCTCATCGTCGACTGACTTGTTCCAACGAAGGCGGCTCCTCTTGATTGGATGATCGAGTCGACTATAGCGGGCCACCTATTCCAACGAGCCAGAGCGTCATGCCATCAGCCTACTCGCTCTCTACAACTTCCATCTCAACTTACCTTCTCCCATGATCATTTGCAATTTGGTCCTCATAAGGTCGAGGCTGCCTCCACCCCATCGCGTCCACCTCGTCCCACCACTCCTGGTCGGTTTCGTCGCTCATCATGATCACTTCCGTGACGTGGCTTAAAGGCGAGTCGGGTCCGTGGTTTCGAGCCAGTTCGGCCGTGAGCTCTTGCACGTGGCGAGCGTACTCGCTTATCGGTGCGTAGCAGGATTTGACGTTGGTCGGGTCGGGGCACCTAGGTGGTGAAATTGGAGTGAGCGAGGTTTAGCCGGAGAGGGCAAGGGGGGTGGCTTACAGGTTTTTAAAGTCGGCGTGGCGAACGTGGATCGAGACGAACTGGTGGAGAGAAGTAGGAGTTAAGAGCAATCAGCCACCGTTCCAGCCTCGCAAAGACCTGTTTAACGCACCGGAGGTATCTCCTGACCGTCTCGCAACCCGAACAGCGCTCTCAAGTACATCGTCGCGATCTCATCCGCCTCCTTTGTGAAATGCAGATGCGTCCCGACCGCATCCCACGTCGGGCTCGGGAAGTGCTCCCACTCCCAGACGAACTTCGTCCACACCCAGTACAGGTTGTCGAAGCACGCGACTTGGTCGTCCGGTTTCGGGTGGGGTGTCGTTGGTGGTAGGGGACGTTTGCCGTACGTCGGGAGCGGTGGTTCGAGGGAGAATGCCTCTGAGCGACCTGCGGGTGTCATGAGGTGGGCAAGGCCGTCGAAGGAGGTGTGCCACCCCGCGCCGGTACCATTGAGCTTTACAGAATGAGGCACAGCTGTATATTGGATGTCTATCGCAGTGAACAGGGACTCCGATTAGCTTCGTATTTCAGGTCGAAGACGTCCGCGCGACTCTCACCTAGGTGCAAGAAATGGGGGCCCTCCCTGCCCAGAGGCTTTTTACTTTCGTCAAAAGTCTGGACGATGCTCCAACACCCCAAGAGTTCATCGTCTTTGTGGGGGCTGTGGTCGGTCAGGTGGTGAGCTTGGTCGAATCGTGCCTTCTTAACGTCCTGCCAGTCGAGCACGGGGTGTTTGATGGCTTCGCTTAAGCGAGGCAGGTCGAAGAACGACCCTGCGCTGAGGGTTTCGGCGCCTACTCCGACCTGCACTTCGCACCCGATGATAGGGAACAGAATAGGAATGCGATCGGAGATGAGGCCCAGGTGAATGGTGTTCATCTAGGAGGAGGGTCGCCGGATGCGAGTGGTGAGACAGAGGTCTGCGGGAATTGAGAGCGAGCTGTGGCTTACCCAGACGAATACCTCGTTTGCTGTACCACGTAAGGATCAGGTTAGGTTCCATCATTTGGAGACAGCAGAGGATTCTTACTCATTCCACCATAGTTCCATGTTGTCACGTATTTCTTGTCGGGTAGGAGGTTATCTGTTGAGAAAAGTGGAGTCCCGTTAATTCAAGAGACGCAATTGGTCATGATGAACGTCACGAGCCTCTAAAACCAGACGTCGGTTTCCCTTTAATAGCATGTGATTTGTCCCATTTTGGCTTTTCGGGAGTGGTGTTGGAGTCGAACGACAGTCTTCCGGGAGGGGGGTATCGGTGGTGCTCGGGAGCAGGCTGGTCCCGTAAAGGTATCTCTTCGACTGTCATTGCCGAGACATTGTTCTGGAGCGGCTCTTTACTATGTTTCCGTCGAGAGGCGGCTATGGTGAGGAACAAAGCTAAAAGGGAGAGTCCGCCAAGAATAACTCGACGTCGGGGTCGTTGGGACTATCGAAGGACGGTTCGCGTCAGTACTGAGAGACGCGAATCTGGACGGGCTGGCTGGCTCACGGGCTGCAGATACATAGGCGACGAAGGGTGCCAGCAGGGGAATGTGTTGAGGATTAAATTTGGCGACTGCATCCGAGGTTTTTGTTGGTCAGGGGGGCTTGTGGCTTACGTTGGGCTTTGTGCCCCACAGCGGACCCTGAAGCTTTTCGGGACCCCCCGGATCAGCCTTTCTCCATGCCCAACACAGTCCTGCCGTCATTTTTATCTGTGTCCTCTGGAGTCTGACGAGGTCGACAGCAACATATTGAACGGAGTTAGAGGGTCTCCTCGGTTTGTCAGGGAGAGGGCGCCCCGTGAGATCGGCGCGTCATTCATGATCTTTACCAGGGTTGGAAGGCGAGCATCGAATCCAAAGAAGG
>WSUI01000454.1:0-26756 GCA_019633595.1 Tulasnella sp. UAMH 9824
CGGCTGGTGATGCCTGAGATCGGGGACGTGAAGGTCTCGCTCGTGGGGCGGCTCTTCCGCCCGCGCTTCTCCTCCTTGGCAGCCCTCCTCTCCTCCTTGCTCGCTCCGTGCCCGCCAAAGCCGAACCAGGAAGTGCGGGACGGTGTGGGAGCGAGGGGCACGACCGCGGGAAGCGACGCCGAGTGGTGCAGGTGCGACGAGGTGGAGGACGGTGGCGTGGTGTCCAGTCGAGATTGCGACGAATTGGAAAGGTTGCTCTCTGTGCGGGCGAGAGCGTTGGCGTCCTTGGTGCGTTGAATGGCTCCCCGGATGAGTTGGTCCGCGTGATGGCTGAGCTCCTCGGTGGACATGTCGGTGGTGCGCGCGAAGCCGGACATGTCTGCTGGGCCTGCTGATACGGTTGCTGTTGCGGTCGTCGAGGTGGTGGTGTTGGTGGTCGGTGGTTGCAGTGATGGGAACGGGCTGAGTTTGACTGAGCCGGCTGTTGATGGACGGGAGCTTGATCCGGATGAGGACGAGGGACGGAACAGGCGGGCTGCCGGCTTGTAGTACGTCGATGGTGATGCGAGGGTTGCGAGCGTCGAGAGGACTCGTGTGCCCTGTTGCTGCTGAGACGACTGTTGCTGTTGCTGCTGCTGTTGCTGGGCACTGGCGGGAGGAGTGACGGTGTCGTGTGAACTGGTGCTGCTGCGACTTGAGGATGATTCGGAAGGAGGGGTGGGTGGGTCGCGGTCGATCCCGGCGAGGGGGGAAGAAGCAGACCCAGCCGTAATCGAGGTCGGCGAATCCGTGGGGTTGGCTTGGGTGACGCTACTGCTTTTTGTGGAAGACCTCCGACCGAGACTGCTCGTCCAGGAATTGCTTCGAGAGGTGGAGACGAGCTGGGGGTTGGGTTTGTCCGCGGAGTTTGATGTTGATGGTGACGTTGTTGATGATGGGGGATCGTTACGAGAGCGGGTGCGGCGCAACGCGTTGAGAGAAGACGAGGCCATGCTCGACAGCGGGTTGGTGGACTTCTGCAAGAGAGAGGAACCCCAGCTCAGCCGACTGTCGCGAGTACCGGTGGAGCCAGCGGTGGAAGGTCGTTTGCGTTGCTTGGGCATCGGGGCAAAGTTGACCATGGCGGTGTATTTTTAGAGAGAAGGGAAGGGGGGAACTCACGGCTGGGAGGGGATCTCGGGGTCTGTCGACGACGGTCTGGTGGAAATAAGTATGTAGTGAGTGGGCGATCAGTTTGCGGATTCATTGGGCAAGGAATGTGCAAGCCAAGCATTTGTTCTTACCCATTCGTGCTCTTGGCTCGTTCCCTGTAGCAAAGCCAAGCCAGTTCCATGCGCCCACAGTCCAAGTTAGAATTCCACTTTAGACTGCGCTCATGGGAACGACCTCCCACTCACCTCCCGTTCACTCTTGGGAGACTCCATAGGCTATTGAAGAGTAGTTGGTAGTAGAGTAGTGGGTGGTTGAAGTAGCGAAGTGTTGGTAAGGACAGAGACGGACAGTTGCAGATTTGTGCCGAACCTCCACACACCCCTCCCCGAAGTTTCATCTTCCACTGCCAAGACATTCCACTCCGCCCGTTGTCTCCCCCTGCCGCAACCCTCGATGGATACATCCGCAGCATCCCATGACACCCTCACAGCCACACTCATATACTTTATTTATTTTTATTATTCGCTGCAAGTTTTTGAAATACCCTATAGATGGTCACTTGACCGTAACCTATTCCTTTATAATTAGGTTTGACCGTACTTATTTTAGACTCACACACCTGTGGTTTGATCGGCGGCGAGCTTAATTCCGGGCCCTTTTTTCTTTCACATTCGTAATTCCTCGGCAATCGGCTCGCCGCAGTGACGGCACGGCACCGCCGGCATCATAAACAAGTGATTGGGTCGTGACTCGCATGGAAATGGGGCTCCAACGGGCGGGCATCCGCACCAAAGGTCCCCCACCTCCGCGTTTGAAATGAGCACTCGATGCCGGTTTGAAATTTTACGTCGAAACCTTTAGCGAGATTCTCCCTGCTACCCTGTCAGTGGGCGAGCGACAGCGGCCCTCGGAAGTGGGGCTTCAAACAATGGTCCGCCTCAAGAAACCAACGGATTTTGAACGGACGGGCACAGTTGGCCATTCGAGCTCGAGGGCTCAACGGCGCCGGCTTAAAGTCCTGCACCGAACCTCTAACCAGAAGACAAAACCTAGGTGAAATGTATGTCCAAAAGCGTCTAGATGGCAGACGAGCGATAGAAGACCGCAGACACCGGTTTCAAACGATGATTGCGCCCAGAACGGGGCTAGCGTCGGGATTTAGGCCCAATTCTCCAGAGCGTTACAGATTCCAACTTGGCAAATATAACCTCCACGAGGTACAACTTGAGCACCGAACGCTCGGGTCTGTACCAGTGGCCTTTTCGACTTGCCATGACTCAGTGCGCTTCGAGGATGTGACGAGATAGCCTTTCTATATATAGATGTGGTGCTGGGTTCCCCTCTCTACCCCCTCCCCCCTCCCCCCTCACTGATACTCTCCTCTCTTATCCTCGCTCAAACCTTCTACTAAGAGATCTTGAATGAAACGAATCTTCACCTTGAAATCGACCTCCCCTCGTATCCCGACGATTGATAACGATGTCGACCAGGGGGAGGACGAGAACGCACCACAAGGGGTTATAGCTGGATTCAGTGCGGAGACAGAAAATGACAAAGCCTCTATTGTACGTGCTATGACTTGCTGAGAATAGCTCTGGGCAGTAACCAGAAGTCCCCAGCGAGAAAGGCTCGATGCCATGTCGAGCTCGAGGCTCCGCCCGAATGCTATCAAACTCACATCAAGAGGGCGTCACGCAAGTGGTGGCAATGCAGAAGTGGTCCAGGCGAGGTTTCGACAATGGTACTCAATCAAAGCAGAGTTGGTGGCAGTGAAGCAACTTCAAAACGTCAAAACCGAAAAGACCCGTAGAGTGAGAGTTTCTATTTGTACCTTCTCCTCAGGCCTTCACGCAGAGTATGCATAGGGATTTGCTCGCGAAGTGGGGCTGATGGCGAAGATGTCGCACGAGAACATTGTAAAATTTATCGGGTTTGTCGAAAACCTCGAAAACGGAACTGCATGGATAGTGATGCCGTGGGAGTCGAATGGAAATGTTAGCGAGTTTCTTGCCAAGCGACCTTGTGAGATAGTGGAACGGGTTTCACTGGTAAGTGAATCGTCTTGGAGGGCACTCGTGAAAAGCCGACAGTTAATTTTTGCCGCAGATCTGGGATACATTCAAGGGTCTTCGTTACCTTCATACTCGTCAGCCGCCGATTTGTCACGGGGATCTGAAATCGGTACGTGGACAGCTCTAGACTGGCGAGGAACGCGTGATCTCACCCTAACGATACCGTAGCACAACATTCTTGTTAGCTCCTCCTATCGCGCCATTATTACCGACTTCGGTTCGTCTCGCGAGATCACTGTGCCTGAGGGCGAAGCAATAAGTGGGAGCGGTCGAGATTCAACAACGAGATCGGCCTCCCCTCCGATACAAGTCGCTGCCGCCGGTAATAAGTTATCATTGACGGAGCTGGGTTGGTCACTCCGCTGGGCACCTCCTGAAGTAGTGAACGGGAAACGCCCGAGTTTGTCAAGCGATATCTGGGCGGCTGGCTGGGTCTGTTGGGAGGTATGCAGACCGCCTTGTCTTTCACACTTTTCGTGTGATCGCTGACATCCATCAATGAAATTCCCGCTAGGTCATGACAAATACCCTTCCATTTCATCAGCTTAACTCGGTAGGCGTAGTTACACTGGCCGTAATCAACGGAGAAGTTCCTTCACCGCGGGATTGCGACCAACTAGGCGAGGTTGTGGCCCTTTGTACTTTGATGACGGAATGTTGGGCAGTCAATCCCAATGATAGACCAAGCGTCGCTCAATGCTGCAATAGGCTGGGATGGGTGGTGAGCGTCATGTTGGCTACGGTACTAACTGTGTTGACGCGTGTCCTGTTCTAGCCATCAACGCCCCCGTCGGGTTGGAATCGATCAGGCTCCAAGGAGCAGTCCACCCAGATGTTGATGCAGAAGGGCTGGATGCAATACCAGCAGAGTAACTATAAACAAGCTGCTTTGCTGTTTCAGGAAGCACTGTCTCTTGCGGAGTCTGCGGGTAACCAAGAAGCTACAGCAGATGCGTTAAGGTGGCTGGGATCCGCCTACCGTGAACAATCCCGATTTATCCAGGCAGAAGAGTCGTACATCCGAGCAAAAGAAATCTATACCCGCATCGGCTATGACAAGGGGCGAGCGAACGTGTCCATAGGGCTGGGGGAGCTCTACCGTCTCCAGGCCAAGGACACACGGGCATACGACCTATTCACCCAAGCGCGAGAAGTCTACGTCCGTACCGGTGACCAACGCGGTCTAGCGGAGGCGTTGAGGGGCTTGGGAGAGCTCTACCGTTCTCAATTCAAACTCACGCAGGCAGAGAGATTGCTAACCCGAGCGCAAGCAATCTACGCTCGCCTGGGTATAGATGCTGGTCGAGGGTGCGCCTTGAGGGGGTTGGGTGACGTCTACTTCCTTCAAGCCAACTACACCAGGGCAGAACAGTCCTACAACCAAGCGCAAGAATATTACGCTCGCGTCGGTGATATCCGGGGTCACGCCACCGTGTCGGGGAGGCTGGGAACGATCTACCGCCTCCAATCCAGATTTCGACCGGCGGACGGGTCATACAGTCAAGCGCAATTTAATATCGCGCGTCACGCCACTATGCCGCGCAGGCCGGGAACAGTCTACCGCACGGCGGTCGATCAGGAGAGTGATGACGAGAACGCACCCCAAGGTGGACTCGGAGGGGGCAGAAGAGATAACCAACCTTCTGTGGTGCGTACTACGCCGAATGCAGTATAGGGGTTGGGAACACTAACGACAAGTCCCCAGCGAGAAACGCTCAATGCCTTGTCGGACTCAAGAATCCGCTCTACTGCAATAGAGTTCACATCAGGAGGAGGTCACGGAAGCGGTGGCAAGGCAGAGGTCGTTCAAGCGAGGTTTAGAAAATGGTATTCAATCAAGGTAGAGTTGGTGGCGGTGAAGAAAGTTCGAAACGTCAAAACCGAAAGGACTCGTAGTGTGAGAGTACCTATTGACATCATTATCACGCCAGTCTTAACACAGAGTGTGCATAGGAATTCGCTCGCGAAGTGGGGCTGATGGCGAGCATGTCGCACGAGAATATTGTGAAATTCGTCGGGTTTGTGGAAGACCTCGAAAACGGAACCGCTTGGATAGTTATGTCGTGGGAGCCGAATGGAAACGTTAGCGAATTTCTTGCAAAGGGATCTTACGAGATTCCGGAACGTGTTTGTCTTGTA
Source organism: Tulasnella sp. UAMH 9824 (assembly GCA_019633595.1). Lineage (NCBI taxonomy): Eukaryota > Fungi > Basidiomycota > Agaricomycetes > Cantharellales > Tulasnellaceae > Tulasnella > Tulasnella sp. UAMH 9824. Next base: position 5,364 of record WSUI01000454.1, read on the forward strand.
AGCGACAGCGTGGTCCTAGAGCCGGTTCGTGAAAAGCCAACCGTTATTTTTACTGTAGATCAGGGACATTTTTAAGGGTGTCAGGTTTCTTCATACTCGCCAACCGCCTATTTGTCATGGGGACCTGAAGTAGGTAAGTGGACGGGTCGAGACCCGTCAGGAACGCCGCGTCTCACCTTACCGATACCGCAGCTAAACATTCTTGTTAACTCGTCCTATCGCGCGATTATTACCGACTTCGGCTCGGCTCGCGAGATAATCGCGGTCGAGAGCGAGACTATAAGCGAGGAGAGCGGTCAACCTCTAACAACGGGACAACCTTACCCTCCAATACATGTCGCTGCCACCGGCGATAAGTTAACATTGACCGGTCCCTCTTGGTCACTCCGCTGGGCATCTCCTGAAGTAGTCAACGGGAGACGCCCGAGTTTGTCGAGCGATATCTGGGCAGCTGGTTGGGTCTGTTGGGAGGTATGCAGACCCTCCGGTCGTCCACACTTTACGTGATTGCTGATGGATTTCCGGCTAGGTCATGACGAATACACTTCCCTTTCACGAGCTTAACTCAGTAGGCACGATCACATTAGCCGCTATAAACGGAGAAGTTCCTTCGCCGCGTGAGGACGGGCAGCTTGGCCAGATTGTGGCGCTTTGTACTCTGATGACGGATTGTTGGGCATTCGATCCCAGGAGTAGACCGAGCGTTACTGAATGCTGGAATCAACTGAGATGGATGGTGAGCTCCATGTCAAGTTCTCAGTTGACTGTGTTGACGCACGTCCCGTTCTAGCCGGCAGCAGCCCCGTCCGATGGGAACCGATCAGGCTCCAAAGAGCAGTCCACCCACATTTTGATACAAAAGGGAGTGATCCACTACCAGCAGAGTGATTATAAGAAAGCCGCTTCGCTATTGGAGCAAGCACTGTCATTCGCGGAGTCTGCGGGTGACCAACGAGCTACCGCGGATGCGTTAAGGCTGCTGGGACCCGTTTACCGTGCTCAATCCAAATTTATCGAGGCAGAAGAGTCGTACGTCCGAGCAAAAAATCTCTATACTCACATCCGGGATGTCAAGGGTCGAGCGAACGCGTTGAAGGGGCTGGGCGATGTCTACCGCCTTCAATCCAAGCACACAAAGGCGGAAGAGCTGTTCACCCAAGCGCAAGAAGTCTACACTCGGATCGGAAACGAACGTGGTCTAGCCAGCACCTTGAGGGGGCTGGGAGATGTCTACTGTTTTCAATCCAAGTACACACAGGCAGAAAAGTCGCTAACCCAAGCAGAAGAAATCTGCGCCCGCATTGGTCATGAGGATGGTCGAGGGGGGGTTTTGAAGGGACTGGGAGAAGTCTACCTTCGCCAATCCAAATATACCGAGGCGGAACAAGCGTTGAACCGAGCGCTGGAAATTTACGCTCGCACCGGTAATAACCAGGGTCAAGCCAACACGTTCAAGGGGCTGGGAGACGTCTACCGCCTCCAATCCAAATACCCCGAGGCAGAAGAATCGTACACACGAGCACAGGAAATATACACTACCGTCGGTGATGAGCTCGGTCGAGCAAACGTACTGCAAAGCATTGGTGAACTGCGGGGCAGTCAAGGCCGCAACCTTGAGGCTACGTCATACTACTCCGAAGCAAGAGATTCGTATGCACACCTGGGCATGCCGAGGGACGCCGAACGTGCTTCTAATCTGCTAGCGGATTTGGTAGCGGATCGCGACCCTTCCGGAACCTCACCTCAGGCATCTGTTCGCCTTGACCCTCCCTCTCCGAACATTTCTCCATAGCCCGTGGGGTTTTTTCTCCTTTTGCTTGCATGTGACTCCTTTTTACGATTTTGATGTCTTACGTCTAGTCAATCATGCAGGTTCTTTTTGTGTACCGTTGTTAACATCATCTCTGAAGTCATATGTCACTCGTCTAAACTTCCAAATGTATGTGTCGTCTTATAAGCTCGCTGCGCGCTGTTATTTCCATTTAAAGCCAGCTCCCAGCTTCCCTTTTGATTCTGGAGCTTGCGAGTCCTCGAGCAGTCGTGGAACACAGGACTTGAGCGCATTTCATGAGCGCTTCCCGAACACCTGCAAGCACAGACTCAAAAGTTAGCCATATTTTGGAGCGGTCATTCCCCTCGAGTAGCGATACTATTGACGAAGCCTTGTCTAACCATTGTATGAACCTACGAACCGAGTTAACGTCGCAATATCATGATTGGCTGGAACCACTCCATAGTGCCTTCACTGTACTCATTCGATTCGTCGGCTTCAGAGTTCGGGGTGAAGCCACCCTATGACTTTTGAGCGCTACACCAAATGGATCGCCAAACCTTAACAAACGATTCCTCCGGCCCTCGGCTCTCAAAGTTCTTCGACAACCGGTATTTCTACCGATCGAAATAGTCCGTCGCGGACTGGATGGTTTTCTATTCTCTCCTCGTGTCCGAATCTCACGGTTCTACAGATTCGCCTTTTCAGTACTCCGTCCCTCCAGCGCTCCGATCCCGAATCCAGTAACAGCGGTTCCGTTGCCGTTGTAGAGCTCCCTGTTCTGAAAACGCTGGAGCTCAGCACCACTCCAACCCACCTGATTCTCGGTCTTCTCGAACAACTCGGGCTTTCAAAGAAGTGCACCGTCTCGTCGTACACACGATCCCAAGCTTAAGCCCGTCTATATCATTCTGACATATACCTAGCTCTCTCACACTACCGGAGCCTTCATCATGTAGGTTAGGGCGTGGATCAAGCGGTAGTCACTCTTGCTGGATCCGACTATTGGTGGCTCTGTTGGGATGCCGTTTGCGAACGACAGTGCTTCAAGCTCGGTCTGGATGGGATTGACGCCCGCTGAGATACTATCGAATGGTTCGGCATCAGCACCGAGGATAGAAGTATCAATTGTTCTAATTCAGACACCCCGCAACTGCGGGCGTCACGCCGATGCTCGACCAGAACGTATTAAAGGTGACAACGAAGCTCAGTGGGTACACATCCAGCTTGGACCTTGGCTTCTTCACCATCATTTCCAGTTTCCACTGCCTTAAGGAGATGCAATCAACGGACCTTTATACCTGCAACCTCGCGTAGCTTTTCGAGAGTACCTTTCCGGTTATCAAACCCCCTCGCGAAAACTCTCCTAGCTGATTGCTTTCTCGAGAAGCCCCAAGTCAGCGCACAAGGTCCGAGACCTTTGGCGCTTCTGAGCCTTGGAAATTGGTTTTGGAGGAATGAATGGACATACATAACGTGTCTTGCTAGACACGAACAAAGTTTGGCTTGGCGATGATGGCGTTGCGGCGGTGGAACCAGGAATGTCAGCCAGGCTGAACCGATCGAGTTCTTGAACGCTGACGCGCCGGCCCGGAAAGAAGAGATTTATTCTGTAGGAGATGTTCAAGAAACAAACCGGCTCGGCGCTGATATTGTAGGTGTATTGGAAAATAAAGCGGAATTGGTTTGGAAGAGGAAGCGTCTTTCAATGAGTTGAAAGTTCAAGTACAAATAGCTTTGTGGTGACGAAGATAGCCCCATCCTCCCTGTACCGGATCCAGAAGAACCGTAAGATTTACGAGCTACCTGGATTTGTGATGAATCTTACGCTTCTCCGTCAGCATATATTGTATCTCCTTTCCGTATGCGCCTCCCTCCACTCACCGACGCATCCGAGCACGCGATTTACAGCTACATCGTGACAAGGTTGCACGAGTCAGGACTTCTAGATAAGATTAAAAGACGCTACAGACAACAGATATGAGATGCACCGTCGATACCGGAACTCTGCCGGAGCGTACTAACACCCTCTTCCGGAGCATCCCCACAGCCACCTCATATACTTTATTGTTTTTCATTATCCACAAAAGACTTTGAATCCCCTCCAATATTTTATCTGACCATATCATAGTTTGAACCTATTTATTTGAGACTTGCATGTGATACGGCGAGTTGAATCAATTGTGGGGCCCTTTTTTTGGTCTTTCGCAATTCCTCGCTCCTCCGCCGCAGTGACCGCACCGTAGCGCCGGCATCTGAAGCAAGTGATTGGCTGTGAGCCACAGTGAAATGGGCTTTCCACGTGCACCTCGCGCTGAAATGGGCCTTCCACCTCGCGTCGAAATGAGTGCTCCACGCCACCGACCAGTTCGGAATTTCCCATCAAACCTTTGAACAGAAACGCCAGCTAATAGCCACAAGCAAAATAAGAGGCGAGAAATTTAAACAGTATCTTCGAATACAAGTTCGGCGTTCGGATGAGAGAGGGGAAATCTCAAGCGCATAAGCGGACGAACGGAGTTAACGTCGCGCTTACGGGGTTTGGGTGAAACCACTCCGTTGCACTCATTTGACTTTCTCGCTCCACTGCCCGGCCTCGAGCCACGCTACGACCACTGGGGTAAATGGATCAAGTAATTTCGACCCCAATACTAGCTCCACTGCCCTCAGCCCTCCAGCCTCTCCATGGCCAACAACCGCAATCTCTGCCCACGGAAATCCTGATCAAGGTGTTCCTGCTATGCCTCCCTCCACTGAACTTCGCCCAGGCACCTCAAAAAACCACCCTTGCGCTGGTTTGTCGCTTCTGGAACGCCGTCCTGGACTCGACTCCGGTGCTCTGGTCCGGGGTCTCCATCGCGGACTCGATCATTTACGTCCAAAGATCGCTCTTGAAATCCGGCGAGTGTCCAATCGACGTCTACGGGGACCGCCCGGCGAGAGAAGGTTACTGGGGAGGTCTCTTTCGTCGCCTCCGTTGTGATAGCGTCGGCTGCAACTTTCTGACGGCCGTTGGATCCCATGCTCAACGATGGAGGCACGTGACACTCCATACCTGGTGTGACCAGAAATTCACCCCATCGGTTACAACCTTTCCGTCGTTGCTATCACTCGAGCTTCACTCGGGAGGTGAAGAGCCAAGCGATGATGAATACCTTCCCCTCTTGAATGGCGCCAACACACCACATCTCCGTGAGTTGCTGCTGCGAGCCCCTCAAATTTCTCGTTGGAACCTCATCTCATTCCCTTCGAGTCTCTCAAAACTCGAGATCCGAGACCTAGGCGCTCCACGCCCATCCGCAAACACACTGCTGTCCATCCTCTCCACATGCCCCAATCTCACAGTTCTCCGCCTCTGCTATTTTTCCTGCTGGGGACTGGACCCGCCAGATGACGTGGACGGCAAAGCTCCAGCGGTCGTTGAGCTCTCTGCTTTGCAAGAGTTGGAGCTGAATGTGATTCAGCACCCTCACATCCACGGGCTTCTCGAACGGCTCAGGATTCCAGAAGAATGTATCGTCTCCCTAACATCCAGACGAGCCGGCAATAACTCAAGTCCCTCGAAATACTTTTTGACCCCCACCTTCTCGCAGCGCCAGGGGAGTTTTCAAACTGCGAAAGTGACACTCGCCTTTGCTCCGTACACCTTTCATTTGCTGGCCGTTTCCGAGCGATGGCGCATGGTGCTCGACCTGGGGGAAAAAGCGGACACCATCCGGGACACCCTTCGGTGGTTCGACATCGGCACAGAAGATTGCAGGACCTCATATTACCGTTCAGATACCTCGCAATCAGGCTCCACAATCTCCAACAGTGGTGCTATCACCCTGAAGCTCCGGAAAGAAGGCAACAAACCCACCGTCAGTTCTAGAGACCTCGCACCAGTCTCAGATCTACAATGCATTAACAGAATCGAAGTTAATCATCTCCCTGCACTGGAACTAGTATTTCTGTTCTGGCACCTTTCCCAACCTGAACATTCAGATCAACCATCGAAGGCGATGGACAATTACGACCCTGAGCAGCCGGGGTCGAAAAAGCAGACTGCTATGACTTGGCCGTTTCCATGCGTTTCCGAGCTCGTGTTGGAGGAAATAAATTCAAAGGCAATGCGAGGCTTGGTAGACGCCATTAGAAGTCGGTCGGGTGATGGGGCTACAGCGGGAGCCCCAGGAATGCCAGCGCGTTTCAAACGGATTGAGTTCATGGACGACGAAGAGCCGAGCTGGAGAGAAGAGAAAGATCATGTGGCTGATGCTCACGAGGTAGAACGGCTTCTTTTGGAAATTTTGGATGTGTTGGACGATGATGCGGAATTGATCTGGAAAGGAAAGCGTATTTCCAAAGCTTGAACTTCGACTAATTGTAGCGCCTGTCTAAATACGGAGATACCTTCTTTTCCTCTGTGCCTAATAGGGAAGTAACTTGAAATGATACTTGTGGGCTACTTGGGGTGTACGCTGCGCGCTTCGCTTCACCAACTCTCGTCCACGTGCACCTCCATCGAGAAAATCTAGTTGCCTCGCGCATTGTTACAAGTTGTATATACGTTCATATCTCCAAATTTGAAGACAGGTTCTAAGCAGAGTATAAATGATATAAGCGGCTTGAGTTTCAGTGCATGCTGAAGAGTCCTCACCTCCTGCTAGCTGGCCAACCTTGAGGCTAACGAAGGGTAGGAATGGTTGTGTTTGGTCAGGGAGCGTGAGGGTAGTAACGCCTGCCCCATTAGGCATGTGCCTTTCTCTTTTCTCGAGCTGTCTTCATGTTTTCCGGCCGAACATGGGGTTTCCCAACTGTGGAAGTGGCCAGAGTCGAGAGTCGAAACCGAACTGTTCCGCTCGACTTCTGCGATTTGACCCGAACGGGGTTAACGGCGCACCAACGGGGTTTGGCCAAAGGCCACAACTCTCCCAGTCGACTCGTCCACTCCAGAGTTCGGCCCGAAGCCACGCTGGGACCTCGTAGCGCTACACCAAATGGATCACCAAACTTTGATCAAAGAGTCCCACATCGCAGCACAACCTTCCTCAGCCCTCCAGCCTCTCCGACCGGCAGTCCTTTTACCGGTGGAGAGCTTGGTCGAAATCTTCCTCCTATCACTCCCTCCGGTCGACCTCGCCCAAGCACCTCAAAAAACTGCTCTTTCGCTCGTCTGCCGCCTGTGGAACGCGATCGTGGGTTCAACCCCAATCCTCTGGACTCGGGTCACCACCGCCGACTCGATCTCCCACGTCCGAAAATCGCTCTCCAAGTCGGGAGATCACCGGCTTGACGTGCACGGAGAATGCAGTATCTGTAATGTACCCCCGAAATACGTCTGTGATGGCGTCTGCTGCGAGTTCATGCGGGAAGTCGGGTCATGCACTGCACGGTGGGGGCGCGTGCTGCTGAAGGTCTGCCACCAAGGAGCCGAATGCATTCGGCCAGACGCAATGTTCCCATCATTGAGCGTGCTCAAGGTGCTCTGGCGCGATTGCTCACCAGGTTTCGGTCACGAAGTCGCCATGTTTAGCCAGGCGCGAAGTCCAAATCTCCGCGAACTCTCATTACAATCCACTCGAATCCGTTCTTGGAATCAAATCTCACTCCCTCAGAGCCTTTCAAGGCTGGACATAGGATTTGCCTTTAAAAATGATCCATCGCTAGCTGGATGGCTTTGGATTCTCTCAGGATGTCCGAATCTCACCGTTCTGCGCGTGCAATCCATTGGTATTTATTCTTCCATCCCGTATGATATCGAGCCCATTCCCGCCGATCCATTTGTCATTGTGGAGTACCCTGGGCTGGAGAGTCTGGATCTCCCTGCGCTGCAGAACCTGGGGTTCCCTACGCTGGAGAACCTGGAGCTCCCTGCGCTGCAGAATCTGGAGCTCCCTGCGCTGCAGAACCTGGAGCTCCTTAGCATTCACGCCCGCCTCGCCCGCTGCTTTCTCGTACAGCTTCGGTTTCCAGACGAGTGCGCTGTCACTGTCAGATGCAGCATCAAAGGCCCAAGCCCATCGACGTCGTTCTTATCCCCCGCTCTCTCGCGCCACCACCCGGATTTCCAACGGGCAGAGAAAACGGATCGGGCGACAATCGCCGTTACGGAACTCGGTGGCCGCTTTCGCTTGATTGCCGTTCGCCAGCGATGGTGTGTTGATATCGATTTGACTGGAGCAGATGGTGTTCGAGATGCGCTCGAGTGGTTCGGGATCAGCACCGAAAACGGCAGCAACCCTTGGTCGCATTCAGAAACCCTACAAGCAGGCCCCTCTAACCATACCACGTTGATGCTCGACAAACACGCATCAAGGCTTATCCCTAAGCCCGGCGGCGGCTACACATCCAGCTTGGACTTTGACCTCCTCAACGCCATCTCCGCTCACCAGTTTATGATCCTTGAGATCAAAACAATGGGCCTGTCCGCCTCCGAACACGTGTCGCTGTTCCAGTACATTTCCGGTTATCGAGATCCCAACAATCCGACGACCAGATGCCTACTACGTTTCGAGAGCCATTATATCGATACGCCAGATACGAGGCTTTGGCCGTTTGCGAACCTTGAGAGACTAGTATTGCAGGGGATGAACGCCCACGCAATGCGTGCCTTGCTAGAAGCCATTAAGACTCGGTCGGTCGACGATGGTGTTACACAAGGAATGCTGTTGCGCCTGAAACAGATCGAGTTCGTGGACGCTGACGCCCCGACACGGGAAGGAGAGCATCACGCTCTAGGAGACCTCCACGAGGAAGAGCGCCTTGTCCTGGATATTCTGGATATTTTGGATGAAGACGCGGAATTGATCTGGAAGGGGAAGCATTTTCCCAAAGCATTGAACCACAAATAGATTGTAATGTCTAGCTGTCTAAATACGACGATGCTCTCTTTCTCCTTGTGCTCGATTCAGAAGAGACCTATCGCCTTGCGAGCTATATGCGAATGCGATTGACGTTGCTCTTCCCCGCCAACTCCCGGTCTATCTCCGTCTTCGCCATCGATAACGAATGTGACCATTCAGTCAAACGGTTATAGCGTAATCGATACCCGCGAGAGACATATCTCCTGTGATGCCGATGGTGTCCTCTAGCTCTGTCCGACGAGAAAGAGGTACAGAGTCGGGTATTAGGATCTCGCCTATAGCAGATAGGAAGTATGAGATTTTACGGCCAACCTCGTAAAACTATCTCAGATATTTCCGACGAAGTCTAACTTCACTCTTCCTTCTCCCCGTCTCCCGGAATCGATTATATCGAAACTTAGGGAGATTTTTCCTGTAACTATTAAGAGTAGAGAAAATTTGTACATTACCCTTTGTCAAAATATATTACCCTTTGTCAAAATATATTATTTGTCCTTTTGTATTTCATAACTGTATCTCTGTTGTGAATAATATAGCTAGTGCTCTAAGACACTTAATTTTTCCCGGAGCCGCAGTGGGAGAGTCCGGTAGACGTCTCCCGGAGGTGGCCTTGAGGGATTTCCGGCTGACGTGGAACGAATTTCCTGGCAATCCTCAAGGCCACCTCCGGGAGACATATGTTGGACACGAAGCTACTCAGCCTCCGTCTGCGCCCAAACACTTATCAAGGTGTCTCTAGTGATCCTGGCTAGGATATCTTATCAGAGATGCCGTCGTGATGACATAGTGGACGGGAGTAGACACTTATTCAATGTCACAGCGTCACAAAATGCGGGGCGTGCGGAGCTATCCCATAAATGCTTCCATACGAATACCTCGAAAGCAGGCTGCACGACTTCCAACAGTGTTGCAATTACCCGGAAGCTCTGGAGAGAGGGCATATTCACGTTCGACTCTCCAGACCTCGCCACGGTCTCCGATTTCCAATGCATTAACAGAATCGAAGTTAATTAATTGTCTGCACCGGAGTTAGATGCGCTGTTGGACTACCTTTCCGGCCTCGAATTTCCTGATGAACCATGGGAAGCGATGGACAAATCCGACTCCGTCCACTCCGAGCAGCCCGGACACCAAAGAAGTCTACCGGGGTTTTGCCCTTTCCACGCCTTTCCGAACTCGTGTTGGAGGGAATGGATGGCATTGCAATGGGTGGCTTGTTAGGCGCGATTAAAATTCGGTCGGGCGACGGTGTTGCAGCAAGATCACCAGGAATGCCAAGCGCGTTGAGACGGATCGAGTTCGTGGACGGCGACGGCGTTGCAGCAAGATCACCAGGAATGCCAAGCGCGTTTGGAACGGATCGAGTTCGTGGACGGCGACGGCGACGGTGACGGGCCGAGCTGGAGGGCAAAGCATGACCACGCAGTTGATGCTCACGAGGCAGAACGGCTCCTTTTGTAAATTTCGGATGCGTTGGACGATGATGCGGGATTGATTTGGAAAGGAAAGCGTATTTTCAAGGCTTGAACTTGGACTAATTGTATCATCTGTCTTAATACGGAGATAGCTTCTTTTTACCATGCCTGATTGGAATTACAAAATGAAACTGCACTCGCGAGACAGTTATGGTATACGTTACGCTCTCCGCCTATCCAAACTCCATCCCTGGCCCGGTATACCGGAGTCCTCCTTCATTCTAATGCCGACCCCGACACTGCATTCAAGACCGCTCTAATGCTGCAAGACTTAGAAGCCACACATTAATAAAAAGGCGCTGGGACGCTATCCGGATTGTCGCAGATGTAGTTCTGCATTTGTTTCTTGCTTGCTGATCAGACGAGACCGCAATACGCTGACCCGGCGCATCCGGCGTGATAGGCCCGTTCTTTAAAATAACATCATATCGGACTAATAAACGCCGTAGGCTACTGCACCCACGTTTGTGAGGCAGTTCCCTGATGTAGCGGCGCAACCAACGTTGATTCGGCCAAGTTTGAAACACGCCGAGGAAGTCTGGCGGGTAGGTGACGTCATCTGCAAGAACGGCCCCACCTGTTTGATCTTTCCGCTCCACTTTCGGATGCCTGATTTTGTTTTTCCTGACTGTATGGATTTGTACATATATAGGCTGATATCTCCTTCCCGAATGTCTTCATACACCAATTCATTTCTCTTTTACTAGTTGTAACGCAAGGTAACCGGTATCTGGGGTCCCGTCTCAGCACGCCTTGACGTGCTGAGGCAATCTGCGTTTGCGTTAGAAGTTTACGCTATCATGAATCCAGATGAGGATTTTAGGTATTCCCTCGGAGGCAAAGATTCTAGAAATAGTGAAAAATGTGTTTATAGGCGCCTGGAGGGCGAGCAAGAGAGGACGGAGGCCGGGATCGGCCTATGAACGGAGTTAACGTCGTTACATCGGGGTTCGCTAAACCACTCTTGTCTCTCACTCATTCGACTTTCCCACTGCAGAGCCAGTCTCAAAGCCTCGATACGATTTTGAGCGCTACACCAAATGGATCAGGCCGTGTTGATGAACGAGGCTCTCGTTGCATCTCCGCTGTGCTCAGCTCTCCCACCTCTCCGACAACCACCATCTCTACCAGTGGAGATCTTGGTCGAAATATTCTTGCTATCACTCCCTGCACTAAATTTGGCCCAAGCACCTCAAAAAACCACCCTCGCACTCGTTTGCCGCTTCTGGCACGGTGTCGTGGACTCGACTCCGATCCTCTGGTCCAGAATTTCCATCGCGGACTCGATCTCCTACGTCCGCAAATCGTTGCTGAAATCGGGCCAACATCCGCTCGAGGTGGACGGAACACGCCTGACTCCTGGGACGGGCTCGCGCGTAGCGTGCGATGGCGTTTGCTGCCAGTTTTCGATGGAACTTGACGGGCACGCAGGACGATGGAGGCACGTAGTGCTACAAGTCCGTTGCGAACGGACACGGAGCATTCGATCGGTCGAGACTTTATCATCATTAAAAACGCTTGAGCTTGATTGGAGCAATTCCCCGCGATTTAGTGATGCGTATCTCACCCTTTTTAATAGAACACGCAGCCCAAATCTCGTTGAATTGTCGATACACTCCCCGGGAATTGGTCGTTGGCATATTGTTTCACTCCCACCAAGCCTTTCCAAGCTCGAAATACGAGGCACTTTCAGGAGATCCCCAGGATTAGCCCGATGGATGATACTCCTCGCGGGATGCCCCAACCTCGCCATTCTCCGCCTCTACGACATCTTCCTTCCTCGCCAACAGCTGGATGACGAATCGCGAAGTCGTACGTCCAGTGCCCTTGCCGTAGTAGAGCTCGCTGCACTGCAAAATCTAGAGCTCTCCAACGTCCCAGCCCGCCTCGGCCAAGGCCTTCTCGAGCACCTCCGGCTCCCAGCGGAGTGCAGGGTCTCCGTCAGATGCCATATCTCAGATTCAAGTCCGTCGGTATCCTTCTTATCCACCGCTCTCTTGCATCATGGGATCTTCCACCGTGGAGAGAACACGGATCAAGCAACAATCAGTATCGCCGACCACCCTCGCGGCTTTCGCTTGATCGTAGCTCTCCAGCGATGGCGCATGAGCCTCCGCCTGAATGGAGCGGAGGCAGTGAAAGACGCCCTCGAGTGGTTCGGCATCAGCACCGAGGACGGCAACACTTCGCCGCACTCAGGAAACTCACAAATGCCCCTCGTGGCTTCCAGAAATGCTTCCGTCATGCTGAGGCTCGGCAGATACGCACCGAACGTCGACTTGGACCTCCTCGCCACGATCTCTGGTTTTCGTTGCATTACTGGAACTGAAATTGACGGTCTGTGCGCCAGTGCGCAAGCGGCGTTTTTCAAGTACATTTCTGAACCTGGGGACTCCAGTCGACCAACTACGAGCGTGATGGATCCCGTTCCAAAGGACGCCGAAGCTAAAACACGGACTACGATGGCTTGGCCGTTTCCGGGTCTTCGAGAGATGGTGCTAAAAAACCTAGATGCTGATGTAGTGAACGGCTTGGTAAACGCGATTCAAAGTCGCTCCGGCGACAATGGTTCGTCCGGGGGAGGGCCAGAAATCCCGGCGCGTTTGAAACGAATCGCGGTGGTGGGCGGTGGAAGTAAAGAGCCAGAACGGAAGAAAGGAATGTATCTCCTGGAAGGAAATTCCAACGAAGCAGAACGGTTAATTATGGATATTTTGGACATTTTGAAGGATGGTACGGAGCCGTCTTCCCCCGAAAAGTGTATTTTCACGGCTTGAATGAGACGCTAGAATGTAATACATGCCTGGGTACGGCAATAAAATTTTCTTTTATGCCTGACTTAAAGGATATCACTCACGAGCTACATGTGGTTGCGATGCGTTTCGACGCTAAACCCTCCATCTTCTTCCCTGCGCGCCACTCTCATGTCACTGCCGACCCTGACCTTTTAGGTAGAATTATCGTAGTGCAGAAACTTCCGCTCGTTTGTCGCTTGTGGAAGGCCATCATCGAGTGGACACCGATTCTCTGGTCCGGGATCTCCATCGAGGACGAAATGTCTTATGTCCTCCAATTGTGGGACGTTTTGGACGATGGTGCGGAAGTCTTTTGGTTCGTAAAACGGGTTTTCAAAGGCAGAATTGTAGAGTAAGATTTCGCTGTTGCTATATTACGGCTCTTATCTGTTTTGTCGCCCTGTAGAGCTGGGAAAGTAGGGCAGAGATTGGTGAACGACCGGTAGTTGCATTTTTGGACGCTTTCGCCGCTATGCACTACTCTGATCGAAAATAATTTTTATGCAAAATAGTGAATACAAGTGGAGTTGTGGCTGAAAATGAATCTGAATGCTATCATGGAGCTGTACCGTGATGTCTTATGCAAGAACCTCTTGATGCCTATGAGCGTCGGGTGGCTGCAGGCGGGCCTGCTTCCCTGAATCTAGGTCCAGGCCAACCAGTCGAAGTCCAATAGATTAAGTTCTGAGGCTATCACTTTACTCGAAGACCAATGCGATCGGGACGTGCGATGGGAGAGCCGTGTCGCGTCGTGGAACGTCAGAGTGCGTGTCGGGCCCTGGACGGAGTTAACATCGCAAGATCGGTGTTTGACTGGAACGGATGGTGTCTCGAACATCCACGTTAACGGCTCGCTACCATATTCCCGACCCATTCAACAAGAAACCGCTACTATTTTCTATCGTTCAAATAACATCACCCTTGAGTTGTGGGCACCCCAACTGAAACTAAATCCCTTCACCCTTTTGGAGGTGAGCCAATCGCACCGAACTCCGAAACCACCACTTAACCCGCTCGACCTTTCCTTCGTACCGCGCTAAAATCGACCCAGAGCTCAAAGCAGAATTATTGAGCGCCGCGCGGGATGCAACCCAAAGCCTCGCTCAAGGAGCCCCACATGCCATGTCGATCCGACACAATCCCCCCACGAACCCCACTTCTACCCCTGGAGATTTTGGTGGAGATATTCCTACTCTCACAACCTCCAATCCACCGTTCTCAAGCTCCTCATAAGACTGCTCTCGCGCTCGTTTGCCGCTTCTGGAACAACGTCATCGAATCAACGCCTATCCTTTGGTCCAAGATCTCCATTGCAGACGAACTCACCTACGTTCGGAAATCACTCATAAATTCGGGCAAGTTTGCGATAGATGTCTACGGAGCCAACCCAGATCCGATCCACTCTTTGAGCCCAGACCATTGGTTCAACTTTCTACGGGAAGTAAGGCGTCACGCTGAACGGTGGAGACATGTGGTGTTGCGAGTGATGGGTGAAGAGGAACACGGCCCGTCGGTCACCGCCTTACCATTCTTGGAATCACTCGAGCTTCGGTCAAATCATGACCCATCTGTCCGTAACCAATACCCGGCATGGTTGAACAGCGCACATAGACCACGTCTCCGCACACTATTGTTGCACTCCCTGAAAATATTTCGGTGGGAAGACGTTTCATTCTCCCTCGGTCTCTCAAAGCTGGACATTCAGAACTTCAATCAATCAGGCCCTTCATCGTCAGAACTGCTCTCCATCCTCACCACCTGTCCCAACCTCGCCATTCTACGCCTTCACTACGTGGACTCCCGCCCAGAGGATGATGAAGTAGACGATCATATCAACACCACTCCCATAGTCGAGCTCCCTTCCTTGCAGAGACTGACCCTTGAGGATGTTTCGGACCAACTTGCCCGGGACCTCCTGGCGGGACTCAGGGTTCCCGAGGACTGCTTCATTCTCCTTCGATGCACGATCCCCAACTCGGACCCAACGACATCGTTCTTAAACCCCGCTCTTCTCCGTTATCGTAGAACCTTTCAACTTCCAGGAGAAACACCAAGAATTACAATCCTTGTCGTCCGGACTGGATTTCGTTTAATTGTCACAGGGGGTCGGTGGTGCATCAACCTCAACCTTGGTCGCACACGCGCGATCCGGGAAGCGATCGGGTGGTTTGGCATCGCCACGGACAACAACGCTGAATCGCATTTGGGGCACTTACCCACCGACTGTGCCGCGTTCAACGATATTCCGGTCACACTGAAAATTGCCTTCAGCACGCGAACGAACATCGAATTCGACTACCTTGACCCAGTCATCGACCTCCCGTGCATTACTAAGATCGAAATGACGCGCTTATGGCCCAGAACACAAACAAAGCTCCTTTATTACCTTTCCGATTCGATTCTACAAGTAACACCCCCGGCTAATTCAGCGCTTTGGGGAGCTGATGGGGCCCAACCGCGCATGGTTCACATAAGGCCTTTTCCCGGTCTGCGTGGACTCGTGTTGAAGGGGCTAGAAGAGGATGCGCTGAGAGCTGCAATAGAATTTATCAAAAGCCGAGTGCCTGGGGGACGGGCGCCTTTGGAGCAGATCGAGTTTCTGGGTAGATACGACGAGGCCGTCCGCCAAGGAGCGCATCCTCTGGCTGTTGATCCCAAAGAAACCCGATGGAGCCTTTATCTTGAGCTCTTTGATGTCTTGACCGACGATACGAAAGTGTTTTGGGGCGGAAAGCGTATTTTCAAAAAGGAGTTATGGACTAACCATGGATCGAGGTAGCATTTGGAGTAGCGAATCGTATTCCGCGTGTCCCCGAACAGACAGGAATAAAATTTTCTTATGAGTGATATGTGACCGCTAATGCAGTGCTTTGCTACACACCTTCAATTGGACCATCTCCGCCCTTGGCTGTATCCATGATGATGACAGACTTCTCCGTTCTGAATGACCATTGAACACCTCACCGTCCTCCGTCCTCGTAAATTTTACTGCTATGTGACTTGGGGGGATAATGGTGTGGAGAACTCTCCCGGTGCTACTGCGGTAGTCTAACTTGCTCCTTTGCAGGTGTTGACACTCGATGGAAGTCGGCTCAGCCGGCGCTGACGAATCCCACGGTTGGCATTGGGCCGAATTCCACTCTTTCCCCACCTCGCTACTCGGGATACCCGCTGCAAGCCCCCTTGACCTCTCCAACGCTCAAGCACGAGACGTCGTCAAGTCTTATTATTGGAGTTAGCGCTGTGATTTGGGGTTCAAACCTGCAACTCGCGGATCTACACTGTGCGATTGACCACGCCACACGGTTGCACTTGTTTTCTCTCGGTTGAAGAGAAAATACCATTGGTTATGTAATATCGCGACGTTATTGAACTTAAGTACGCAAGCGTAGAACTATATCTCATTACTTTCCTGTAAGTGAACCACACATGGCTCTATGCCAACACCACGCTTACCCGCATTCTGAGTTCCCCTTCCACGTTTTCCTAACAGGCAACAAACAAACTTCCGAACATTTAGTCAAATGGATCCAGAAAACATTACCAAGCAATCCCATATCACTCCTCAACCCCACACCGCCTTCCTACGAACCCCACTCCTACCCCTGGAGATTCTGTTGGAACTCTTCCTACTCTCATTACCTACAATCGACCAGGCTCAAGCTCCTGATAAAACCACTCTCGCGCTTGTCTGCCGCTTCTGGAGGAACGTCATCAATTCGACTCCCATTCTCTGGACCGGGATCTCAATCGCAGACGAAATCTCTTACGTTCGGAGATCGCTTTCAAAATCGGACAAGTCGCCAATAGACATCTACGGAGTAGTTCCAACTTTAGATGCAATCGATGCTCGCGAGCGCTGTTCCCGCTTTCTCCGCGAAGTGACACTTCATGCTGGACGATGGAGACACGTGGCACTACAAGTAATGGACGATGAGGAACATGGAACACTTGACACTATCTCGCCTCTTCTACAATCGGTCAAACTCTACTCAAACAATCATGTACGGGTTCCCGATGGATACATCTCCCTCTTAGACAATGCAGGCAGACATGCTACACATCTTCGTGAAGTATCGTTGGATAGCACGTACCTCCCTCGTTGGGACATTTCATTCCCTCCAAGCCTTTCAACATTGGAGCTCAAGTATGTTTTCAGCTCAGGCCCGTCATTATCGGAATTATTCTCCATCCTCACGGCATGTCCCAACCTTGCTGTTCTCCGCCTTCGCTCCCTTTACTCCCCTGGGGAGGATCACAGTACAAACGACCCTACCAACGCAGCTCCCTTAGTGAAGCTGGGCGCTCTGGAGGAGTTGTCCCTTAGAGAGGTTTCGGCCGCACTTGTCAAACACCTTCTGGTACAGCTCAGATTTCCAGACGAATGCGCTGTCTCCATTAAGTGTTCGATCTCCGACTCGAACCCGACGACATCTTTCTTAAACCCCGCTTTCTCACGATATCGGAAGACCTTTCAACCTGCAGGAGAAAGTCCAAGAATTACGATCATCGTCGTCCGGGCCCGGCTTCGATTAATTGTCACGGGGGGGGGGGCGATGGTACAGTAATCTCTACCTTGGTCGCACACGCGCAATCCGGGATGCCCTCATTTGGTTCCGTATCTTCACCGAAAGTAGCAACGCCGGAATGTATTTGGAACCCCCCATTGCCGAAGGTGTACAAGGTCTAAGCTCCAACGTTGTGCCAACCATACTGAAGTTTTCTTACCGCACGCGACGGCAGCTAGAATTTAGCTACCTTGACCCTGTCCTCGATCTCCAATGCATTACCAGGATCGACATGACCCGCTTACAGCCCAGAACACAAACGAGGGTCCTTCGCTACCTTTCCAAACCACGCCCACCGACTCTACAAACGACAGTGACGACTGATGCGGAGCTCTTGGGAGCCGATGGGCCCCAAGCACACAGGGTCGACGGAAGGCCCTTTCCTGGTCTGCGCGAACTCGTGCTGAACGGGCTGGATGACGATCTCTTGAAAGCTGCAACAGACTTCATCAAGAGCCGATCTGAGAGATCAGAGGAGGGAGGAGCGCTTGAGGGACGGGCACGTTTGGAGCGGATTGAGTTTGTGGGTAAGGATGATGAGACCACCCAACAAGGAGAGGATCCTCTGGCCATTAATACCAACGAACCACGATGGAACCTTCACCTCGAGCTTTTAGAAGCTTTAAACGACGATGCGAAAGTGTTTTGGGGCGGAAAGCGAATTTCCAGAACGGGGGTAATGGACTAAGCGGGGATCGGGTTAGCGTATGGAAGTGGCTAATGTATTCTGCGTTTGCCTGAAAAGACAGGAATAATCAATTTGCTTGTGAAAGCGATGCGTGTATGGCAATTTAGTGCTTCGTCACATGGCCTCAGTTCGATCATCTTCGTCCTTGTCCATGATCGTGGCGGACCTCTCCATGGTATGCGAGTGGCAAGCGTTACGCCAACAGTGGTAGGGTGCACAGCAGACTCCAAGCATCGGCTTGCGGACCGCTGCCAGCCTGAGAATTGCTTCCGACTGATGCAGAGGCTAGGGGATTGGTTTGCTTGCAGAGCTTGAGTCCGACATTGAAGCGATGGGAGCGGCGGGACGCGTCCAGCGAAGCGCTTTGCGGATACGTGAAGAGGAGACGAACTGCAGCTGCTCTGGTGACTGGCGCGGGTACCAGTGGGTAAAGCGGCCCACGGTCGTTTGAGAAAGCGGGTGTTTCTAAACCGCAGCGAATGGGCTCTATGTGGGGAGGTCGTCAGGGACGGGGACTCGTGACCAGGAAATATTGCATCCATTCGATGCCGCTCCAAACACGTGGAATGGATGTGAACGCCCCTTCAGAGGTCGCCCATGAGTTTATGGGTTTTGGGAAGTAGAGACAGTTGCTCTTACCTGTATTGTGAGCCAAACAGCCGTTCCGTCCGCTTCTCGGTCCAGGTTCGAATTTCACTCGAGCACGAGAATACCATTGATACGACACGCCTCCACTCGCTCTTGGGTGGCTCCATCGACTAGTATGGGTCGTTTTATAGTTTCAGTGGGCGGCGGTGCGATTTCAAGGGGGAGAGAGGTGATAATACTGAGAGTAGATATATCCAAGATGCGACCCCTACCCGCTGTCGGGATCGAGTTTCCGTTTGCTGGTGCCCCTCTCGGTGGTGATACGCGCCTTTCCTTCCGCGCGACTCTTGTTCGCAGCACTCAGAAGAGACAGGCTGGAGTGCTTCATGAGTAGTATCATTTCGCCGTAAACGTAAGGACTGGGGGGTGCAACTGGTCGTGATTGGCCAGAAGCTTCGGCGTACGAACGGACATAGGTCTGGGCCTTATTACGCCGCTGAACAAGGAGCAACACACCACCGCCATCTTCAACTCGAGACGACTCACTCTTGGTCGCGTGCAAGTCTATACCCTGGAATAAGACCCAAGCTCTCAAATCCAGTCCTTATTGCTTCCTTTGTGAGCGGAGTTTCTCCCCCGGAAAATACCGATCGCCACACTTACAAGTGCTTTTCCTCAGCTCTACTCCAGACTTCCCCTAGTGTATCCGGTGGGCGCTGCAAAAGATGGAAAGCGAAGCATTGGACGAGGAACCTGCCACCGCATCTCGACTGAACTCACTCCTCCGACAACCGTTCGTTATACCAACGGAGATCTGGGTGGAGATTTTCATGCTCTCACTACCTCCGATCGACCTCGCCCAAGCGCCCCAAAAAACGTCTCTGACCCTCGTTTGCCGTCTATGGAATGCCATTGTCGAGGCAACTCCAACCCTTTGGTCAAGGATTACCATTGTCGATACAATCCCTTACGTTCGGAAATCGCTTTCAAAATCGGGAGAGTGCCCGATAGACATAAACGGAGCATTCCAACTTGAAACTACAGCATTCGGCCTCGATTTTCATTGCATCTACTGCCAATTCATTCAGGAAGTTCAATTACATTCTCATCGATGGAGACATGTGGCGCTACAAGTAAACTGCACGGAAAGATTCGCTCCATCAGCCAAGGTTCTTCCCTTACTAGAATCACTCAAGCTGTACTCAAACCGTCGTACATTGGATCGTAATGAATACTCCACCCTGTTGGACCGCGCAACCACGCCGCATCTCCGTGAGGTATTGTTGCACGCTATTCCAATCGCGCCTTGGGACATTGCACTCTCGTCAAGTCTCTTGAAGCTGGACATACGAAATACCTCGCACTTTGGCCCACCATCGGTTCCACTATTTTCCATCCTGGCCGCATGTCCAAACCTCACCGTTCTCCGCCTTCGCAAGATCCTTACACGTGTGCCTTGGCAGGATAACGATGTGAACGATCCTCCCGGCGCCCTTCCCATAGTCAAGCTGGCCGCTTTGCAGGAGTTGACACTTGACGACAACTGGGCTCAGGTGGTTAAGGACCTTCTCCAGCAACTCCGAATTCCTGAAGAATGCACCATCTTATTAAAAGCCAACATTTACCAAACCCCGTCGACGTCCTTCTTAGACCCGGTTGTGGCCTGTTGCCACGGGGGTTTCCAACGCGACGAAGGAGTGGAGAGGATGACGATCGGCTTCACTAGCACTGGATTCTGCTTACTTGTCCCCGTCCGGCGGTGGAAATTCGAGCTAAGGATGAGACAAGTCGGCGCAATCCGAGACGCCCTCCACTGGTTCGGCATCGACAGGAAAGACCGCAGCAACTCCCCCGACCTAGAGACCGGACCCGCGGCATCTGCGTCCCCCAACAATATACCAGTATTGCTCAAATTCGCCAAGCCTGCCAAAAACACCTCGATCGACATAAGCTCTTCGTCTTTCATTGAAATCTCCGATTTCGAATGCATCACTAAAATCAAGACTATCCGTTTGCCCCCGGATCAGCAACTTTTACTTCTGCTGTACCTTTCCCGATCTGGGCGGCCCAACGACCCACCAAGCACCGCGGGTTCCTCTTCGGACTCCGGAGCCCTCAAGCACGGCACCACGGTTTGGCCGTTTCCCGGTCTTTGTGAACTCTTGGTGAAGGGACTGACAGAGGATGTGGTGAAAGCCGTGATCGAAGTCGTTACAAGTCGATCGGGCGGGATTGCGAATGCGGACGACCGGGGAGGACCAGCGCGTCTGAAACGGATCGAGTTTAGGGATGAACGCGACGAGACCATGGGGACTGAAGAGCGTCCTTTGGTATTTGAACCCGCTGAACCACGGTGGAACCTCTTGCTGGAGCTTTTAGAAGCCTTGGGCGAGGAGGCGAAAGTGTTTTGGAGCGGAAAACAGATTTCCAAGACTGGATATATAGACTAATCATGACTCGAGTTAGTGCGTACATGTAGCCAAGGTGGTCGTTGTTTTTTTTCACACCTAAACGTAAGAGATTGGAATAAAGGTGAGAGAGGTTTCGGTTCTGATCAGATTTTTTACCCCGCTATGTCCGTGGGTGCGGCTAGCCCTGCCGGAGTGCCTCTGATTGTGACAGATACCCCACCCTAAAAATTGGAGCCGGACCAGCGTTTACTC
>WSUI01000455.1:0-20962 GCA_019633595.1 Tulasnella sp. UAMH 9824
TTCTCCAACAATCCCCGAACTCCGGCGATGGCTAGGCATCGGGCTGCATCTCAACTGTAAGTAACCTTGGGGGCCCTGGCCTCTCTCCGCGTTGTTTAGCGGCGCTTCCCCCCCCCCCTCCGGCTTCCTTGCCGCTTTTCTACCCGTGTACCCCGAACTCGACCCCCCTTCCCTCGCTCGCTCTCCATGTGCGCGATCCCGGGCCTTTGCTAGTTCCGCCGAGGTTCCGGCCGTTCCTCTGGCCCTAACTAAAGGTTACGTGCGGACTCTTTTTCCCCGAAGCTGACTTTTAACGCTCGAGGTTCCCCGAACTTTTTTCCATTTTCTTCCCTAACCCCATGGCCGCGTTCTCTTCTTCTTCCTTTTTATTTATTTTTATATTTATTCATTAACACGTGCTAATGTTTATCGTGTTTTTTTTTTCTATGCACAGCAATCGATAGCTTCGGGTCCATGCCGTGGCACATCATCAAGCTCGTCTTGGAAGATAAACGGTGCACGCCGGAAATATTACGGAGACTTGAAAACTCATCTCCGGTGCGTCATGCATAGTTTATCTCTCGTCCTTACCTCTCTCCGGGGTTGCAATGACGATGGGGAGGCAGGGACCCGGGGTCGAATCTGGAGGTTTTTACTCCGATTTGCACCGCCTCCCGCCCTCCCTTACCCCGCCGCCCGCGGACGTCTAAAGGCTTCTAATTGACCGATCCCTTTCTACTTTATCTCGGAAATCTTCGTTTCAAATTGCCCATATACGTCATCGGACTTTACAGCACCTGAAAGAGCAAGACCAAGGTAAGTCCGAAGCTTCAGGCCACACCCACTATCATCACCGTTCCCCGGCTCCTCTTGCCTTTCTCGGCGGGCCCCCCTACCCCCCAAGTACTCACGCACTTCCCCGGGTTCCCGAACCTGCACAACAGATATATGGAAGAAGTTCTTCTTTGAGAAGTACCCAGAAAAGCTCGACGCTTTTCAGAGCGGAGAGTTTGCAGGAACCGCAAATTGGCGGAGATTGTACGATGTAAGGGCCGTCTTCCCTTTTGCGGGTTTCCCGTGATTTTTTTCTTTCTGTTGCGTCCGCGTTACGCAGCAACTCAGATTTCCATCCATCCGTATGCCCATTGGCTTCTGACGGAACCAATAAGGCTCCCTCGGCGTCCATCCCCGAATGACCGAAGCCTATTTTGCAGTCTATTGAACTCCCTGGTCGAGTTTCCCCGTTCTGGGTTTTATTCACCAGTGCCTTCATTATGAGGGTGTACCCGCCCCGCCGGATGATGACGACCCGCGGCTGACGAAATATCCGCCCCTTCGACATAGGAATCTGCGCGGAACGATGAAGACAAGCTTGCTCTAGCCGCTCTGCGCCTGCGAGAAGCGAAGGAGCGAAAGACGGCAGAGAAGAGAGAACGCGAGCTGCAGCGAACAGATAAAGCTCCACCGTCAAAGAGAGCACGATGGGGTGAGTTTGATTGTCTTGCTCCCTCCACGCATTCATTCCCCCCCTCCCAGCACGTATTCATTCCGGGCACGAATTGCGGCTCTGGCTGTGTAGCCTTGCTGTCTGTCAGTTTTTTGCCTCCATGTCTCGCTTCTCTCAAAGGCCAGGCTCCGCTACACTCCCCTCACCAAAAGGGTCTGCCGTTCCTTCCCGATGCGTCCACAGCTTGGCTGTTCATTAATAATGCCAACCTATCCTGCATCGGCACTGGCCGCGTATCTGCCGGAGGGTGGATGCCGACCGAAAAGTGACGAGACATCATTAGAGGACTCGATTAGGGACCCCATGATGGGTCGACCTTCCCCGTTGGCTGGTCGAAGTTCTCGGAGTCAACCGGATGCAGGAAGCGAACTGGCGTCTGCTACTCGCTTTGGTGCACTTCCCAAAGCTTTTCTTTGACATGATCCTAATCAGGCAGCGGACGACGGGATCTCCTCCTCCCCCCCCCGCAACGGGCGAAATCCGCTTCTCGGATCTTTGTTACATGAACCCACCCAGAAAGTTTTCACATACCGGTTGCTCGGGCACTTACACTCCTTTTGTTCTCCTTTTTCTCTTACCCGCACCACCCCCCAGGTGAATCAATTCCAACGAGACCCAAGAGTTTACTTGAGAAAGCGCGTTCTCAAACCATGAAGGCCACCGCGGTTTACCGAAAGGGACCCTCTTCCAGCCCCATCCCAAGCCCCGCTTCCTCGTCTTCGCTTGCACGAGGCAGCGTGTCAGTCAAGCCTCCTGCGGTGGTTCGACGTCTCTCAACAGCCTCGACGATCTCGACCGCTTCCTCTTCTACGGCCGTTTCCAACGTGTCTTCCATTTCATCCTCCCGCACCACCACCGCTTCTCTTGGTTCACGGATTCCCTCAACACCACCTCTCCTTCAGTCGCCCAGCAAATCATCCACGCTTGCTTCCGGTGACACCAGACCACTCGCTGCTAGTAGCGCGTCGACGCCCAAAGGTCGGCTCCAACCCCCAGCACGTTCTGTCACCCTGCCCAACTCTCGCACACCCTCATTCTCTCCTCCCGCACCTTCTTCGATAACACGGCAGCCTCGCCTCGGGACCTCAAATCAAAGTGTGGAACCTTCCGCCTCTCAAACCCCTTCCAACCCCCAACCGCCTCACACTTCCATGGCTGATCTCATTTTCGCCCGTTCTAGGGCGTCCGGGAGTCGTTGATTGTAAATAGCCGGTTGTACTGTTTTTGGGTCTCTCATAGGTATATGTGGTCGCCTGCTCGATTTGTATGTATCCCACCACGCCCGACGGGTCTAGCCCTGTGTCGGTGTAATCCTAATTGCGATCGTCGTGACACTGAGAGAGAATTACGCCCCCCAAACCTGATATTGAATGGATCCCCTATATGTCAAAAGGATCATTGAATCCCAACTTCAACTTTACATTACCTGCATCCTGAACGCAGGGCGTGGTCCGTACGCGTGGACCCAGCTCAAGATAAAGCGGAACATGGCTAAATGAGGGAAGTGGGATTCTTCAGGTGCTCAATCAAAAGCGCACGCACGCGCGAAGGGCAATTACGTTGTGCTATCTTCACACCGCAACGAAAGCCGCTAGTGTCGGAGAACACAATCCTTAAATCAATCCTTCCTGCCGAAAAACCCCTAAGAAGACCCGTTCCCCCGGAAACCCCCCACGCGTCTGCGTGATTCTCTCTCCAGCCACCTTGAAGCGTTTTCCTTTTCTCTTTTGCAATGTATCTTTCTAGCCCTGCACACCAATAGTCACGTAAAGATGGCGTAAATAGTATTTTTGAGTAGCGTTACATGATGGTTCTTCGATCCGCCCCCGCCACCGGGTTTGCCAGTTTTGGGCCTTGTGGTCATCGTTCGCCCGCTCCTCCAGTCCCAACGTGAACCAGGTCCTGCTCGCCCACCCACGCGACGTGGATCATCCAAGGGGCGTCGCAAATTGCAGAAGGCAAGGCGGGCAGGGATATTTCCGGAACTCGGTCCGCCGCAATAACCGCCGGAGTCCGAGGGGGGGCGGCGTTGTTCGTTGTGGTGCCATCATGGCGGATTGTCTTTGCCTGCAGGGACAGGCTAAATTGAGGCATCATGGATCCCCGATCCCATAGTTTCCTAGCGGAATGACCTCTTTTAATGTTGACAGGTCGAATGTGTACCTCGTAAACCTGAGGAACGGAAGCGAGGAAAAGGGTGCGGCCATGCGACACGCGCACCTGTCGGTCAAAGTTTGACCCCTGTCCGAAGGCCTGCGAGACTTTAAGCTAGGCGGGAAAGCATGTGCGAAAAGGATTGCTTTCTGTTTTACCTGCAGACATTGAGTAAAAATCCCCAATAGTGTTTCAAAGTGTTAACATAACGATCCTGCCGTACGAGTATTCTTCGATTTGTCAGGTGATTACCAGAACACCGCGCGTTACGACATCGGCGAGGCAGCAATCGAAATTCAGTCAGCGTCGCGGCTGAGAGTGAGCCGACTCTTGTTGTAATGGACAACGTCATCAAATGGGCCGGGCAAGAATAAGCTTGCTTCTAGCCCGGCCTGTTTTGTAATGAGGCAAGTGCGGAGCAGGCCACCAGAGGGCAAAAGCCGGTTCCACTCCACTTCTTAAGAAGGTCAAAACCACGGCTTCAGGTGCCCAAGCGATCATGAGACATGATCCGAAAGCAATGGGCAAGAGCTGCAATACAAGGTGTTGACATAAACGAGGTTTTGTGCTGGACGCAGCTGACTGGTGCGGCTGAGGCGAAAAGCGCAGCAGGACGGAGAATGAGATCTAGAAGCTGGCGCCGGACCATAGAAACAATGGTGTGCGCATGGAGATTGCCATAAGCGAGACTCGTGGGGGCCTTCAGACCTTTGCCGCAGGACGCTTCGTGCACCGACGTCGTTGGAGCCCAATTGACAAGCCAGACAGCGGGCTGCATAGAAACGATGCAGAGTTACACCCAGTTTACGTGTGCATCCTACGCCATACGGGTCGCAGGCGTTCCAGAATCTTCCTTTTTTACATCAGGCCCATTGGGAACTGTTCGTGCATGCGAGGGCTGACTATTGCCAGAGATTATTCAACGGGCATGTTCTCCCTGAGAAACTAGCAACATGTAGTCCCGCCAAGACTCTCTAGTCCTAATTCAACCGAGAAGCACCTAGAATTTAGTGCCTAGAACGCCTTTATGTGGCTTTTGAAGTTCTTCTAGGGAACATACGAGCTTTCAAGACCTCCAGGCGGCTTCCTGGATCGAGCGGCTTGGCCTGAACCCCGCACACGCACTGTTGCACACAGGGCCAAGCCAGGGGGTAAACAAACACAGAAAATCTCAGCCAAATGTTAGGTTGGCACAGTGTGCATGGCTGGACGTTTGGGTATGGCGTCGGTAAATGTTACAAGGACGCCTTATAAGACTGGCGGGGTATTAGGCGAGATCGTGTAGTAATGCTCTCTTGAGAGACTTCAATCGTACTTTAGGTCTTGATGAATGGTCCATAGTTCCCCCGGTCAGTGAGAATAGCATCCCTACACGGGGCATTTGCTCCGACGGGGCCGCTGACTACCCAATCGCGGCTTGGATACGGTGCTCCGCGGACGACCTCCGACAGGTAAACTCGTGTTAGGCACTAGTGTACCTCTGCATTTGAGAATTCCAACACGTATTGTAAGTGTGGTAGACCTCTCGGCGGAAGTAAATTAGATGGAGCGTTTGCGGTTCTTTCCAGGAGTTCCAAGAGCGTCCCTTTGGATGGTTCACCAGCACCCCATCTTAGGCAGCAGAAAAATTCCTTGCAGACCGGAGAAGATAAGAATCTCCGAATGACGTGTCCTTCGTCCACTTTGATGTTGATGGAAGAACTACTACGCCTGATCGCGAATCGAGACATAGGAGGCCGCAGTCCCCTAAAAGACAGATCAGACAACCTCATTTTGGGAAGAGGGAAGCTAGGCTCAAAAAGTCAAGCCCGAGTTGCAAGCCACAAGTTCGAAATTCTTTTGGCGGGCATCAGCGAAGCAGCGAGGTGAAAGCGGGCCGTTTTTTCGCGTGACAGACGGCTTGAAGCCCGTGGAGGTCTCACGCCTCACGGATTCGGGTCTTCTTCCAATTTCCACCTATCCATATCGTCCACTCTATTGGTTCGACAAGCATTCTGCCAACGGGGCTACCGAAGTACGGATACTGGTATACAGAAGTCCTCTCGTGTCCCTCGGCCACAGATTCGCGTGCATGCATCTAGGGTTGCCGCTAGAGAACTTACCCAGGCTTCCTGAGATGCCCAATTCAGGCAGCTTCTTTACCTGACACCATAAAGAAATTCCGGACTCAAGTCTTCCCAAACTGGATTCAGTTGAGAATTTTTACATCCGAGTGGCCCGGGCCTTGCGTCTTCGAAATTAGGCAAGACAAGCAGAGATCAGAAAACTCCCAGATCTAGGTCTCGAGAGGCTGACTAATGTTTCTGGCCCCAGATTCTTGAGATATGTATCTGTCTGGTTACTGTAACGTAACGGCGGGCTTCAACTATTCATCCGCTTTGGAAAAGGGATTGTGGAGTGGGCATGGGTAAAGCGGATAATGCGAATGCCCAGGTTCGTATCACAAGAAAAAGCAGGTAGGAAGTACCTGAATGTCGACCTCTTTTCTGTTGATAGCGAAGTCCGCCCGCCCATGGTCCTTCCAGGTCCTCCGGGGAGAAAGTTTCTCCTCTGCTTTTCTGCCCCTTCTCCACAACACCGATCCTCAATTTCTGCAATCCTTCCCAAGTTCCTCCGACTCGACGACGACCCGCAACTTTACCAACTTTACCATGTTATGTGCCCTGCAGGGTATGCTTGCATATTTCCGACGCTCTTGCGGACGTCCGTCGTCCTGTGCCGGCGGACTCAACCTCCCCCTCCCCAGCTCTAAGCATAACAGACGTTCGTCCGAAACTGGACCGAGTGACTACTTCCTAAACCACTTGTTTGGAACTGCTCCGCTGCTTGTTTAGCTTCGGAGACATTCAACCCGCATATGGCATGAGCGAACGGCAGAACGGAAACCGTCACTGCTCTACGCGTTCAACCGGTTGTCGCATACCGACCGTCATAGTTCACACCAGTAACCTCCATTCGGTCTATTCCCAGCTGGACTTAGACCTCGAGGCCGGCTCTGCACGGCCTTCTAGGCCGGGAGACGAAAAAACACGCTATTCCCCCACGGTTTTCTGGCCCTTCATTGTGGGACGGCCATACGCTGTTCGGCACGGCGATCTTCAAGCTTGCGAAGATACGGGGCGACGCTGTGCTCTCGAAGGGTTGGTGGTTGCTCCCCGCTGCATGCAAGACATCGAGGCTCCCGCAGCCAAAGGAGGTCCATAGCCAAACGTTGCGATTGTTATCAGACGCTCGGCTAGACGGACCTCCGATCTTCATTTCTGAGGGACACGAACTAGCTTCAAACGCCAAACCAGACATGCATTACGTTGCCATCGCATCTTACGATCGTTTTCCTCCAACGCGGAGGTACCGGAAAGCCAAACTCTCTCAAGGTCCCAAAAGTTTCGTTTCTGCACTCGTGTCTGGACTTTGGAAGACGCTAGATAGTACAATACAATCTGTAGAATGACGAGAGAAAGAAGGACGAACAAAAAGCGAGAACCGTTTGACACTGGAAGGGACGTCTAGAAGAGAAAGAAAGCAAGGGCGACTGTCGAAAGTTATGACACAGGGAAGGAGAGAGAACAGGGACATCAATGCAAAAGAAAATGCGAATGCTGAGAGAAGACCGTGGTTGAGAGCCATGACCCCATGGGTGGAGCGAGAAGGGGAGCAAAAATGAACGTACGTGATAGGAGCGGGTGACAAAGGTCCAAGCCGAAGCTGCAAGGAACAGGATCGGAAGGGGAAGGGAAAGACGGAACGAATGGGCCCATATCGGAGGCCAGACCTTCCGACAAGACAAAAGAAAAATGAAATCCCTAGGTGGACCTCAATTTTCATCGAACGTTTCGCGGCCAAAGGGTCCCACTCCCACTTCCTCCTCCACCTCCAGCACCAGCAACTCCCGCGCTGGCATCGAACGAGTCCGACCGGTACGGATGTGAATATCTGGCCGGGGATTGAGATTTGGATGGTGGTGGGGGCGAGAACGCTCGTCCATCATAATCTCCATTCGAGAGGGATGGGGACGACAAATCCTCGGTGAGTGCGACCCCGGCTGGTGGAGCTTCCCCTGGTTGGACGAAGAGCAAATGCAAAATGCAAAATAGGTTCCGAGTTAGTCATTGCAAAATCGTATAATGAGGAGTCCCCAGAGCGGGCCCCGGGGAGAGCGAGGCGAGAGGAGAAGTGGAGGCGTGGGTCGGGGAATGCGGGCGGTAAACTTACATATCCGGATTGTGTGATCGTCGGAACATGATGCGAACATGCCCACTTCCTTCGGGTTCCAGGCCACCGAGTTCACATTTCCTTTACCATGCCCCGACAATACTTCGACGAGCGTCCCAGTCTCTTTCCGCCATATGTACACATTGCTGTCTGTGAATTTTAGGTATTTCCGCAGCGGGAGATCATCGAGTCAGCTTTGGGAATTGCCACCGGGTCTGGCAAGTCCCGGAATCGACGTACCTTCGCTGCCACTTAGGATGAAGTCCTCGTCCACTCCTCCGAAGCAACTCCGTATGACATCGTTTTGCTGCTGTTGACCGGTAAACTTGCGGACCGTCCGGTGTTTCACAAGGTCGTACAATAGCAAGTCCTGGAGGTGTGTGACCCAATCGATCAGCCCGCCGTCACTTTCACCGCTTCGCCAGTCCAGACTTACATCAGGCGAGTGGTTGATCAACGCATACCTCGAGTCTGAGGATATGCTCAAACTCGTGATCTCCTTGGGCATCGAGAGTTTGCTAACAGTTAACCGTCAGCGGCAGAAGCTCGCAAGCTTCGACATATCACACTTACAAAACCTCCTCCTTAGTCTGCAAGTCGTACACGATGATCCTCCTCCTCATCGGTATGCCATTATCTTCATCAAACATTAAATGCGACGACAAGGCCGCACCCACCGCTGCCGAAGAAGACGACGAAGCTCCAGGAGTGCTGCCGCTATGCGAAATGCCATTGTGCAGCGACGACCTCGAACTCGGCGGCTTAGAGGGGGACTTGACTCCGCTCGATATCGATCGGAAGCCTTGTTCGAACGGAAGGTCCGACAGTCCCGTGTCCCTGTCGACAACGGCTACGACGACCAATTTCGTGCCATCTGGCGTTACACCAAGGTCGAGCACACGCATGGAAGGTGATGCCCACTCGTCTACCAAGCCGCCTTTAATATCCTATGGGTCGAAGATCTCATGCATTAGCTTTCTTCGAAGCAAAAGATTCAGTCGACTATATCGACACACCCAGAAGATGATCGACTTGTCCATCCCTCCAGAGACGTATCCCGTACCGTCCGGCAACGCAGCGATAGCGCTGATGCACTGCTTATGGCCCTTCATGTCCACGATAACCGTTCCAGACTATGCGCAAAAGAACAGACATCCGTTCCAATTAGTCTCATCATCGAAAAGACCAACCAGTTGGTTTTGTTCACCTCGACATCCCACATCTTCATCGTCTGCTCCGCCCCAGTGATCAAAATCTTGGCGTCCAACGACCACGCAAGCGCCGTCACGCCGTACTTGTGATCCCTAAGCACATGCACGGCTTTACATTCCCGTCCTCCACCGCCCACTCCTTCCTCCGGCGGCCCGATGTACCACACCGTGGCCTTCTTGTCTTTGCTCGCGCTCGCCAAGTACCGCCCATCCCGACTCCACGATAAATTCCACACCTCGTCTTCGTGCTCCAAGATGTTGGTCGTCACGTTGGGGAACGCGGCGCGACTGCATTCGTGGTCGGTGTAGAGCGAGAACTTGGCTCGTGGGTCGTGGTACACGCATAGCGATTTCTGGTAGGCTTTGGATTGCTCTAGGAGCGTGACGAGGCGGCGTTGAGGGAGCATCGCGTGCGTTGGTATGAAGTCTGTGATGGGCGAGTTCTCGTCAGTGTCATTCATTTGAGTTTACTCGGACTCGCTCACGTTGCAATTCATCTAACAGCTTCCTCCTCGACGACCCGTTCATCCCATCCCACTTGGCTCGCTCCCTCAGATCATTCGGGTCGGCGCACATCATCAAACTAAGCACCAACAAAAGCAAAGCACAAGAGAACTCCCGTCAGCATCACGTCATCACGCGACGACATATTCGCAATCTGTCGAAGAAAAGGAGAGAGCATCTGACCTCGAAAGTACGTGCAATCGATCCGAATCTAGGCTATTTGGCGCCAAATCCGTTCGCAACACGTTAAGCGCTCGACTTGTCAACCGTTGCTCGAGGAGTTCAAGGTAATGTTGCTGGCTGACGAGGTACCTTGCAGCCTAACGTGCGCCCAGGTAGCATCCAATAGGAGAGCATGAATAACGAGGGGAAGGTTAACAGAAACAACGTTCCGTCAGTCCACCTCTCACATGAAAGGCGTTTAATAACACTCACAGCTACGTCCCTCGCGCCGACTCCCAAGCTAGGTAACATCTCCGAAACTTTCGTCCATTCGCCGCTCAACACCGCTTGGCGGAATTCGGCTACCAGTGGAGCTTCCAGTGAGTAGCCGGATTCAGCTTCGAGCGTTGACGCGGTTTCGCTGGTGGCGGTCAAGACAAGGCAGATAAGAGAAGCTGTCAGCAATCCCTATCGGCGCGTGATGATATTTAAGATTAATGTCGGAGGGAGAAGCACCCAGATAAGGATAATGAAAAAGCCCGCGAAACGCGCGCGTTTTTATGATAAATGACAGCGCCCTCCGAATCTGGGGTATTCCTGTTCCGCCTTGAAACAAAGGAATGACGAATGAACTCACTTGTACCCTATATCCTTGAATATCTGGATAGCGAGTCTGACAAACTCTTCCCTATCGATGTTCGAGTCTTCGTATATAGTGGTACCCGGAAGGTACACCCTGCTAACGGCTCGCGAGGCGAACGGGGGTGGCGTTGCGGATGCTGAAGAAGTGGTGGTGTTCGTGATGGTGTTGGCGAACCCGTTGGTCTCCTTCCCCTTTGAGAATCCATTGGTCGCGAGTTGCTGCTGCGGTTGTTGCGACGAGGACGACTGTGGTGGTGCCACTGCGAACCCGTTCGATGCGAGAGGCGAAGGCGTCGGTAAGAATAAAGGTGGTAGGAACGGTGGGGGTCCTCCCGATGATGGCGGAACCCCGCCGCTCGACGAGGACGACGACAAGGTCGATGAGGGCGTAGGAGCGTCGTGAACCGCGATCGCACCGTCCAGCAAAACCTCGCCCTCCCCTCCTCCGATTCCGATCCCGGAGCTCTCTGGATGGTGCATGGCGAAGGGATGGTGCAGTCGCCCTGGTGTCGATGAAGAAGTTGTGAAAGGGTGCGGTGGTTGGTGAGCAGCGGTAAGGAGATAGGGTGGTAAAAAGTGCGGGCCGGATCGCTCCTCTCCCTCCTCCTCGAGTCCTGTGATAATGCTTCCGGGGTGAGCAGGTATTGGAGGAGCAGCGACGGACGTCGACCCTCCTATCCCGAGGTTGAAGGGCGTAAGTGATGGTTGAGTTCCCCCTTCCCCCACGAATACCGCGGACGACGAAGACGCGTGTCGGTGGGAAGACGGTGCGGTGGAGCTGCTGCCTGGTGTTGGGGCTGCTGGGGACGATGAGGAGCCGACGACGGTTCCGCTGCTGGTGTTGTGGCTGTAGTAGTGGTAGTGATGAGCGGAAGAAGGAGATGCAGATGCGAGTTGGTTGTTGAAATCTAGCCTGGGTCTCTTGCGTGCGCGTTCGGCTTCTTCACGCTCGAAGCTGTCGAGGTCGTTGTCGTCGTGGCTGTTCAAAGCGTCCTCGACTTCGGCTCGGCTGGTCCACGAGTCTCTCGACCTTCTGACTGCCGTGGACGAGGACGGGGGTGACGAAGAGGCAAGGGCGGCGGCGGCGAGCGGGGCGACTAGGGACGGAGTCGATGCCGATGCCGTGGTGGTCGGTGTTGCGGCAAGATGATGAGAAGTCGTTGTTGTGGCAGCAGTGGAGGCTGCACGCGTTGCAAATGAGGCTGGCGATGTGCTGCTACTGGCGGATCGACCGCTGGCGATGATGCCGACGCTGCTGCTAGGAGGGTGAACCGCTGCTTGAGAGGCCGCTGCTACCGAAGACGACGACGACGCTGACGCTGCTTCAGATGGACCTGGTCCGGGGGCGACGACGTGGAAGCCCTGCAGCAAGCGAGGCTCGTTCCTGCTATGCTCGGCCGTGGTGGATGATTGGAATCGGGGTGACGGGGTGGACGTGCAAGAGCGGCCAGCTGTGAAAAACCGGGCGAAGAGAGGTGATAGAAGAAGAGAAGGCTTAGAGTGAAATGCTGAAGACGAGTGTCGCCGTCGTCGCTGATGTCGTGGCTGGGACAATTGTGCACGGTAAGGAAGGATGGGGGGCGTGTGGTGGTAAACGCTTTTGACGATGTCGACCGCTTGGAACCACCAAATTCTCTGCTGAATAGGCGGTGTGTGTGGGGAGAATTGGAATATTATGTACGCAGCCACCCACCAAGGGAATTCTCAGCAACTGGTGACTTACTTTTACATAGGGGCTTTTCAGACACAGAGCGGTGAGTAAACCTTAGGACCTCATCCACACCACGCAGCCGCTGAGCCAACGATATCAACGAGAGAACTTGCCCAACGTCGGAGAGAGAGCGCCTCATGTACAAACATCCCCATCAATCGATAGCTGATCGTATTCACCCCCTCTCCAGACTTCCCGGACCGACCTTCAACACACGCATGTAATTGAACCTTCGATGGGCGGCCCTCCAATCTCTCGCCGGCTATCGCTGCCGACTCCATCGTATAACTAGAGGCTGACAAGAATTAGGGCAATCTTGCTAAGTATGACCTTTAGAGCACGCCGTCCGTCCTTCATTCTCGTCAACGTCCAGGCCACATCATCAATAGGAGTCTTCCAGTCCAGGGCAATTCTTCGGCTCCATCGTCTGACTTGCATTATACACCAGTTCTAGACACGCACCCCCATCGAGAGAACGCCACACCCGACAAAGGCGCATCATTCTCGTCATCTTAATTAGGGGAAGAACCGCATCAGTCTCCCGCCTACCGCTTCCCACCTCATCCGACTCTCATGACTTTCTCGGGTACCGAACACCCGGTATCGTCGAAGGAATTTCCCAAAAAGCCACTGCATTTCATTTACAACGTATCGGTAATTTCGGAATCCCACGTATTTGGTATATCACCAAAAAAACAAATTGGAAGAATTATATACTCTCTGCTAATAGTAGTAAGGACGAGATGCGAGAAACAGTAAAAGCCTGGTATGTATATAACGGAGATGCCAATTCGAATCATCAAAAGTCATAACAAAAGGAGACATGAACAAAGGACGACTAGGAATCAAAGAGATAGACAGAACAGACACAAGAAGAAAGAAGAAAAGATGCATGCAAAAAGTAAGGATCGAGAGGCGTATATGCAACCGAGAGAGAGAAAAGGAACGACGCCATAGAAACACCGGAAGGAGAGTGCAACGTTAGATATGCTGCGAAGAGGAGAGGAAGAATGACGCTGTTGTCCCAAAGGAAAGTAACATGAAGAATGATTGATGATGATGGATGGGATGAGAAGAGAGGAAAAGAAAAAAAAAGGTAAAAGCGGTCCTCAAGACGCCCCGATACTCGCACAAGAACCACCCTTCGGGGGATCTCGTCCGTCGCAGAGGAGTTCGAGGACCAGTGAAATGAGGACGACAGCGAAATCGAAAGGGTTTTTGTTGAAAAGAGAAAAAAAATGCTTCTTGTTGAAGAGAGGGTAATGGTGCAAGTTGAATTTGCTTTTTTTGGAGGAGTAGAGAGTAGTAAATAGCTTAAAACGAACCGAGACCAGGGTAAAAGTCTTCTTTTTTGGTATTCTTTTGCAGAGTGGTGCGAAGGGGTTGAATGCTTTGCGATTTTGAACACGAAGGAAGAAAAAAGAGAAACGAAAATGTCGGTCGTAGTAGCGAGTGGTGAAAGTTGAAAATGCACAAGGGTTGGTTTTTTGAGGGTTCGTCGCGGTAGTCGTGAAAGAGGTCTTTAGAGCGTGAGCGAGAGCGTAAATCAGACGTGGATAGTCGAGGGACACTTGAGGAATCGAGCCGAGTAGAATCATCCTCTACTTCAATACCCAGCAACGCCGAAGCTCCTCCTGGGTCTCCTCTCCCTCTCCAAGCTCCTCGACCTAGCCCTGCTCCTCGACCTGATTCGACTCCGGCTCCGTCCCCTCTGAGGCTCTTCTTCTTCTTCTTCCTCCTCCTCATCCGCATCGTCGTTCTCCTCCTTATCTTCATCATCGTCTTCCTCCTCTTCATCGTCGTCGTCGAACACCGCTGCGGCACCGCGCCCACGTACGGGACTCCATCCTCTGCGCACGACAGGCCTGGGCGGAGACATCTCCTCTTCGCGCCTCGAGTTCCTACGTCCACCGCGTCCAAACACCGTCGTCCGTTCGTTGTCGTTGTCGTTGCTCTCACGGCGATTCGCGTTCGCTTTGGGGATGGCGGTGGGCTTCGCAGGTCGCGCGATGGCGGGGGACATCATCAGCGCGATGGGGACGTGCAAGCCCGCTCCGATGCCCGCGGTGCTCGTCGTCGGCGAGCTGTACCTCCTCGACTTGGGGCTCATCTCCACCTTTCCACCCACATCAGGCCCACCAGCTCGAAGTCGCGCGTGCAGGCGCGGCGGCAGAGCCTTGGTGTGATACGATCCTGCGGGGACGACGAACGGCACTTCTTCTTCCAAGATCGAGAACGGCTGGCGGCTCGAGGACGACGAGCCCGTCTTGATGGTGATCGGCGACGAGGGGCTCTGCTCCTCCGCCACGCTCTTCCCGTTCACGGACCCGACAGCCGGCGGTGGAGACCTCAAATGGCCCTGCAGCGCAGCGAGCATCTTGGCTCTGCTGCCCAAGTTCCCAGCTCCATTAGCGACGCTGCTCGCGATGAACCGGATGTGCTTCTCCGCAAAGCTCGCGGGAGAAACTCCTCCAGCCGTCACGCCATCGTTGTGAATCAAGACGCCAGGAGGAGTCATGTTATGGCGGGTAGCGGTGATCGGGCTCACGATGGCCTCGACCGAGGGCGTCATCGCGACGCCTCCCACAGAGGTGTTGATCCCGCGCACTCGGCCGCGGACTTTCTCCCTGTCCCGTCCGCGAGAAGGTGGTGGCGAGCGGCTGTCCCCGCCGTCCTCGGTCTTCTTCATCGTGCTGGTGGTTGTCGTACTCGTGCTGAAGAACGCTAGGAGCTGGTTCCTGCTCCCATTCCGCGTGAGCACGGTGGGCGTGGTGGGCGATTGCGCTTGCGAAGTCGTCGCGGTCCGCTTCAAATCGTCCGCGACCGACCCGTCGCTGTTCGACCTCGCGGGCCCCACACCTCCAACCTTGAACGTCGAAGCCGAAGTCGACAGGAGCTTGGCAGCAGCTGCGGACCGCTCCGACGCGCGCATGGCGCTCTTGCTCCGCACATGCCTGAGCTTCTGCTGCCGCTGCTGTTGGTTCTGGCGCTGCTGCTTCTTGTGCTGTTCGTCCGAAGAGGAGGTACCCGACGACACGGCCGTGCTTGGCACTTTGGAGCTGCTCGGATTCATGCTCATCAACCCGGAGAAGTATGCCGGTAAGCTCTGTCGGGCGCGTCGTTTCCTAGCCTTCTCCAGCGCATCGTGCTCGTCTTGTCCCTGAGCAGGCGGATGCTGCACGCGTGGGTGATACTGGGGGTGAAGGTTCCTCCTCGGATCGCCCCTCGCACCATCCAAATCCAACTCCTCCAAATTCGCGATCAACTTGGCGCGATCGATCGTGTCATCCGCTCGGAGTGGGGAAAGCGCGGGCGAAGGATGACCCGAAGTCGAACAGCGGGAATGAGAGTGAGATGAAGAGGAAGAATGGTGTTGGTGGACGGTAAGAAGCGAGAGACCACCACGTGAGGCTGGCGAAAAGGGACTAGCGTATCCCGAAGGAGCAGCACCACCGAGGAGTGGACCGGGCGTACCTGCTCCTCCTCCGGGATTCACACCAGCCGAGGGAGGGTCGCCAGATGCCGGATTGAACGACGCTGTCCTGCGATGATGATGCCCATGATGACCGCTCCCCCCTCCGACCCGGGAAGAGGAGCTCGATCCGCCGTGGTGATGGTGATGATGCTGCGAATGACTCGTGTGGTGCAGAGGCTGGGTGCTCGGCGGAGGAACATGTACGTTGGTATTCCCAGGCTTTCGCGCAAAGGGCAACATCGCTGGGGCGCCGCCCGCCGTGGGTTGCAACCTCGGGGACCGAACTTGCGGTGGCTGCTGCTGCTGCTGCTGCCCCTGGCCTTGCTGTGTTTGCGTCTGCGATTGTGGGTGTGGGAGATGAAATAGAGGTACCGGTGATGAAGCTGGTGGCTGGACCTTTTGAATTGTCGGAGGGAGAAGCAGCGAGTCCAGAACGGTGCCGGCAGAAGTCATAGTCGCGGCGCCAGTGATGGTGGATGGGTCGTGTCCCTTTTGGTGAATGCCGTTGGTTGCCGGCGCATCGCTGCTGCTGTTGTTATCCGCGTCCAGTTCGTCCAGGACTGATGGGGTGGTTAGGATAGATGAGGTAGGCGAGGACACGGCCGAGGGGTCCTCTGGGTTCCTGGGTGGACGAGCGGAGGAGACGAGCGGTGGGATCGAGTCCGTGATGAAACCGAGGTCTATTGCGTGGTCGATGGAGGAAGGCGGTAATTGAACGGCGTCGGCGTCTCGACAGACATCGCTGCAGTATAACCTGTCGTCATCGTCGCCCGTCGCACACCACAGCGCGGTCGCGGGATGGGAGGGAGAGGGAGAAGGAGAAAGGCACAGAGTTCGTGGTGGTCAGCACAACAGAAACTGGCTACAGTGAGCATACCCCGCAAAGGGGAGGGGGAGGGGGGGTGGTACAGAAGTGCAGCAGAAAGAGGCAGGCGATCGAGAGCCAATCATACTTACCCGTCAGCGATGCGCCCGCATACGAGGCAAACGTCTTCGAACATGTAAAATAATAAAAAATCGGGGGAGTTTCGTTTCTCTTCCTGCTATGACGAGGCCAGCGTGGGCAACGTCGTTTGACGGTGAGCACGAAAAGGTTTGTGAGAGCGAGAGAGAAGGAGAGAGAGGAGGGGGATGAGCTGAGCTGAGGCAGGCAGTCGAAAGCAGAATCCCAAAGAGAATTCGGAGAGATGGGGTCTTTTGAGTGCAGAAACCTGAGGTGACAAACACTTGCAAGCATACCCGACCAGTCCGCTTACGTATTATGTAACTAAAGCTGAAAAAAGTACCCAAAAAGTCACGGAAGCCTCCCCAAACACACGCCATCTTCGCTGGGGAAGAATTTTCACACTTCGTGCTAATCGTCGGCGACACATATTTGCGCTCGGCACGTCTAGACCTTCCTTAGCGTATCACCCGCCTCCGCCCGCTATCACCCCCTTCACATTTGACCATCGTGCATTGAACCGTTGACAAACGTGAAAAGCTGTTGCACTCCAACGTGCGGGTGGTGTCCGTGACTCCTTTTCGGACGATCGGCCGTCGCGCTTGTGCAGAACATATGTAGAGCCCCTGCCGCCTCCCCCACCCCCCAACAACCCCGTTTCCGGTGGTGTGGAATGAACACCCAAAAGAAGCCAAGAACATTCGAGCGAGGACCCGCCCAGACCTGTCGCTCAACCTCCCCGTCGTACCCCGTTCATCACCCGCAGCACACACATTGTCACCTCCCCTTCTCCCGAGTCGCTTTACGACCAGAAGGCACAAGCCGAACCGGAGAACCCCACATTTTGAACGCCTCGTATAATCCCAACTGACGACAGAATCAAGTCAGCCTGGCGTCTGTAACGATGACAGGGGATTTGTCCAACGCGGAAGAGCTGTACGTCGTTCATCGTCATCGTATGACGCAATTGCTTCCAAGTGCAACCTCAACCTTCGCGCCATTTCTAAACCCCCTTAGGCGACCACGTATGCCAAATCACAACCTCCACCGCCTCCGCCGTTGCCGACCTCGAAGTAAAACCTTGTGTGAGTGCTGGGGGCCCGGCGTCGCATTCCGACCTCACCATACGCAACACACTCATTCTTGATGACAAGTTAAACCCATCCCACAAACCCAAAGGGGAGGCAGCGCTTTTTCTGCGGTTACGTTATCTCCTCGCTCGCTAGCCGGCCGCCAAGTCTCTCCGGCAGTCACCCAATTCACTCGAGCGGCTGAGTCTTATCAGTTCGCCTCCCAACCCTTGGCTTTAATGCCCGTTTTCCGAGCAAAGGGCGTTCATTGTAGCGAGCCTGAGTGGGTTGCATTTTGGTCAGGTTAGGTTAAATCAGGTCCCGTGTCATTTGCCTCCAAGACCCGACGCGCGCACGCACGCCCTTTATCTCTTCTCTTTATCTCTGCGTCCCCCTTCTTAACCTTGTTACACCCATTCGTAATTAGCCTTTTCCCCTTTCTCTCGCGTCTAACCCCGCCCGAGGCTAACCACCCAATGCAGGTAAATCTTCTCGCTTTGACCATCCCATCCGTAAACATACGCGCGCTTTCGGAGAGACACAACAGGCGCAGACACGGACGAAATTTTTTTGTTTTGCCCACTAGTCCTGGATCCGCGCGGAGATCGCGAGGTGCATCTTGCCCTGAATGGAAAACAATGGACCGATGCGATCTCATTGGGGAGGGAACTGATTGCCTCGACCCTGAAGCTACCAGAGAGACGCGTCGTTCATTTTTCCACTCCACGTGACGGGGGAACGGTGCGCCCCGCCCCGCGCCACACCATATTCAGTTTTTTTACCCCGCATTTTTTCACTCCTTGCCGCAGAAGCCGCAGAAAAACACAAGGGCATGTGCGCTGGAAGGCCTATTCAGCCCATGTCGATCATCCTCCTATCTATAGAAGAAAGGCCTCGGTCTTGGCTCTCCCCGTCTCTCGTCCACGCCCACGCACGTACCCATGGTGTCTCTCTCGTTCATCCGCCGAACCATCTCAATTGGGGGTAAAATAGCAGGGAAGAAAAAAAGAAAGCGGAAGAACTATTTTGTTTATGGTTGTCCGCTTACCATTATCCCGGGTACACTTCTAGTTACCAAGTCTAACAACATGAGGTGCACTAATACACAAATTTACAAGTAATGGATCGGCTGCGTGACCCCTTGGGTAAGCGCTGCTAATGCTCCTGATGTCTTCAAAGTTCAGCCGGCAGACGGTGTGGAAAGCCGCCGTAGCGCGTAGCAGACATCTATGCCGTACGCAGCGAACACCGTACACTTGAAGAGCGGGCCGTGTCTCTTGTATTCTCGGACCGCTAGCCCTTGTGATGAGCTGTTCCAACTGGAGTTACCAACCTCATTTCGACTCCCGAGGATGGATCGCCCATGTGCAACCGCCACGGATCGCCACTTCTTCTTACTAAATGTGAAGGAAGCGGAAGTGCCCAGCACAAATTTTAGCACCATGCTAAGCCTCCATACTCAATAATCACCATCCGTCGGAGCGTTTTATGAACTCTTGAACAGCGCCGCGAGGCGGGTGAGGACGTACAAGATCGCCCGTTCGCTAGCCCACATCGCCAAACCTTATGAACAGTCCGCGGTTTCCATCGCAGTTCAAACACATATGACAAATTAGAGTGTGCGCGTGTTTCGAAGGAAGGTATCCTTATTCAGGAACAAAGGTGGAGGAGAAGACGAAATTCAAGACGCTCGGGTCGCCGCTCGATGATCCGGGCGTAAACACGCCGTCTGATAAAGATCACCGTTGTTGACAAATGTAACCCCGCAGAGCATTAGACTACTCTAGGTGAATACAAAACGCGCTTAATACGTCTCCAGAAATTTGATATTCGTTGCAGGCTCGGAAACCCGCTTACTGTCATTACTGTCAGTTTGAGTTAGACTCATCCAAGCAGGTGCAGAGATGTAACTAACTCGGAGATAAGAAATTCGGACGTGGTCCGAACATATGTGTCAGGACATGAACCTCCCCCTCCCGCCTTGATTCACAATGCTTTTGGGCCGCGGAGTTCCGCTCAAAGTTGTAGAGGGTAGCCTACGGCGGCGGTGCTTATTCCCACGGTTTGTATTAGGTAATCCGTCCCGCCTCCCTAGTATCTGGGGATCCCGCTGCAGGCCCCCTTGACCTTCCAAGCTCGGAAGGCCCCGATGCGAGCCTCGGTGGAACACTTGCATGAGCGTCCCACACCATTTTTAGTAAGTTACTGAGCCTGACCCACTAGGACGCATACACCAAGATCTCAATCCCTCATCACTGCTCCCTGCTAGGCTCTCAAGGAAGTCCGACAACCGCTCTTCGCTGAAGTGTTCTGGGCTTGTCGTGGAGAGGCCCCATGATGACTAGCTCTTTCAGCATTTCTCACATGTAGACCACTTTTCGAATGATCGCCGAGACTCGTGTACCTATTACGTGCAGTATTCACGGACGTGGTCGTTTCCGCGCGAATGTGGGATGGGATGGGGTATCTTGAACCCTTTACACATAATAGGAACACAAATAATGATTAAAGCTCTCCTCGATGGAAAGGGATCGAAAGCTTGAGAGCGGCTGTCCTAAGGTGTGGCTGTCGCCGCTGGAGTCCTTTGAGATCGCATAACAGAGGTAAACGACGCTCCCACTTCATGGCTGTCTTTGGAAGGGCACATAGATGCTTAAGTGTCCAGGGACCATAAATTCCAATTTCCTTTTAGGTTACGATGGCAGCTTCGAAATGTAATGCTGCTTCGTCGTATCGCCCGGCCGCCACCAAGGTATGCCCCTTGGATACCAAGGCATGCGCCGCCCGCGAAAAAACTTTCTGGCTACGATACACAGCGATGGAGTGATCGTGCCAGAAAAGCGCAGCATTCCAATCACCTTGGCTACTTTTTAATCCCACGAGCGTATAAGCAATCTCCGCCGAGTCCTCCGGTCGTGACAACTCTTGAAACAGTAGGCACGCTTCCCTCAACGCTGAAGCTGCTTCGTCGAGTTTTGATTGTTTCTGGCAGCATTCGCCCAGGAGCTTGAGCCCCCATGCTAGATCCCATCGTGATCTGCCTTGTCGGGCAATTCAAACCGAGTCTTGGTAGAGTGCTTCAGCTTCATGATAATCGCCCGACTGCATCTTCATCTCGCCCCTTCGCTGCCCGATATTACTTAAACCACTATACCATCCGATGCTCTGAGCAATCGGACGAGCCTTCGAGAAGGCCTCGGCAGCCCTGTCCAAGTCACCCCGGTAGAAGTGCACGCCTCCTAGAGTTCTGAGTGCTCTGGCTTCTCCCAACCGATCGCCGGACCGAGACGCAGTTGCCAGGGCTTCCTCCAGTGTGATCAGCGCATCGTCTGGCTGACTGTCGCTCCACTGAAGTGTACCGATTCGTTCTAAGCATACTCCTGCGCCGACAT